>JAAGKR010001154.1:129155-139303 GCA_011419295.1 Clarias macrocephalus
TACTTTAAAATGAGCTACTAATGCGCTACTGTCTCAATGTAAACAAACACCTGCACCAATAGATATTCATTAGAAAAGATAAAGTGAATATTTTTACTGGGATTAGTTCATATTTTCACTTTGGCTGAAATAACAGCGCTGACGTGGTAGAAGTGAATTTTAACACGCCGGAGTCGTTTTAAGACAAAACTTCATCTTTATCTGATCGACTTTTTCCATTTCTCATCTGTGATTCTCTCTCCGATTACCGAACAGCGAGTGTATTTGTCAAAAGAAGTACAACTTAGTGTAAACAAGGCGTAACCTTACAGAATGTGATTTCTGTGTATTAATGAGTTAGACAGAGAGACACACAGACATGTACAAGGACTTCAACCTGAAATAATAATAATAATAATAATAATAATAATAATAATATCACTGAGTACATTAAAGATCAGCAGATTATTATTAGATTAAACTTTTTAACTATTTCTACAAACACGAACGCTAGTAAATTAATAAATAAATAAGGTAGTAAGGTAGAAAAAGAATATATTAAATCATATAAGTTGATCACCTGTACAAAAGATATGCACTAATTCAGGGTTTTCTGGTATTATCTATATATTTTTTTCTAAAAATAAAATAAAAAGTAAAAAAAAAAATTCTATTTCATACTTAGATTTGTCAATGCTGGAGAGTTTTTTTTCTTTTTTCTTTTTTTAAATAATCTTAATACAAAGAGATCAAAAAGGAAAGCGGCATCGTTTGATATTATATAAACATTACATTATATTTACTCGATTATATTACTTTAATCGATTAAATATATTTATATTGATATCATAAGATTTGACAAGATTGACAATATCATTATAAAAACCGAATCTAAGGAATCCAAAACAAACATCTGAGCGGTATAATATAAAAAGCATTTCTTTATTCCGCTCCAGGAAACTTTTTGGACTCTACACTGCAGTGCCTGGCCGGCTTCCAGCCTCCTTCAGTTTAAACCCATTTATTATCCAAGACAACAATTATAGATTTTCCAGTTCGCATGTATTTAACTGTTGCTGCGCTGTGCATTAACGCGCTCCTCGTACCTCTCCCCGCGGCCTCGGCTGATGCTGACGAGCTTGTCGATGCCGCCCACCTGGGCGAGCGCCCGCGCGTTCTCCATGTTCCTGCTGGTGACCTCGTGAAGGGCGCAGCACACCGCCGCCACCGTCTCATCGGACAGCAGCGAGGGTCCGTGTCCCGGGAGCCGAGTCACCAGATCCGGCATGGCGTACTTGCCTAAACGACAGGAGGCAGCGCGGGCTCGTTTTTAAAGCTTGAAAAGACTATTTATAAGACTTTGTCCTCCATTTGCTTTACTGCCCACCACCCTCGTTAAACAAGCTCTTGTATGAATGTCGCTGGTATCAGCAAACACACCAGACAAACACCACCAATCGCACATTGAATCCGGTGTTTAGTTTTAAGTAACTGACCGATCAGCTCTTTGTTCCTGGCATCCAGTGCCATGTTGCGCAGCGCCGTAGCCACGGAGCACACCACCCTGTCGTTATCCATCCTCAGCAGCTCTACCAGGATGGGCAAGCCTTTCTCCTTACGCACCGCCGCTCGGATATAAGCTGCGAACTGGTGGAGGTAAAACACTCTGAGTTATTAACAACCATCAATTATCTCTCCAAATTAGTACTGTATTAGAAATCTGATATTTTAATCGGATTACACCATGAAAGGACATTTTTGTACTACAGTCTGCATCTCTTACCCTCCAGGACCCTGCTGAGAGATTTTGTAAGGACCCAGCTGCCCCCTCCAGCGTGGCCGGGTTCGAGCTCTCGGCCAGCAGGGTGAGGTAAGGCTTCACAACCGACGGGTGCCAAAGCATCTCCGCCCCCTTCGGACTCCCAGAGAATCCTGGGATCGGTCCAACGCCATCCCACTGCAAAGGAACTGAACTGTAAACCTCAAGATTGCCACTACTGCACAATACCTGCAGTACTGTATGTTACTAAAGATAGAACAATCCTGTTTCTGGGTTCTGGGTTTTTTTTTTTGTAGCAAACCACAACAAAATCAATATTTCCTGAAGTCAATTGTTTAGATTATGTTCACATTGGTAACCTGAGCAGCCAGAACGAAAAGATTATCCATCCTAGCTACGCCCGTTATTAATCGCACCACCTGCTGCACTACGCACATACAAATTAATTACAGTAATAAAGTTAATCCTAAAGCCATGAAGCAATTTCCCTGGGCTAATTAATCAGTGCATTCTTAGTCCACATATGGTCTATATTCCATTAAAGGGAATCTTTTATTTGCCTCTCTAACGAGCTTCCACAGACCGCCAAAACGTGTCTGTTAATGTTCTAGCTGAAAGACCATTCCGATCACTTCTTCTTCTGTTAGCTCTGAAATTCCTTCAAACAAAACACAAAAAAACAATTGAACACGAGTTGAATACTAGGAGGGGCTATGCAAATGTTGTTCCTGCCTGGAAATATGTCATACCACTGAGGACATTTGAGCGGTGTGCTCGAGCAAAAAGACAACTGGGTTTCTCATATTTGTGTATGTGAATGAAATATATATTCAAAAAAGAACAGTTTGTGTAATAGGTGACCTTTCATGTAGACAATTTTATTAAAAAAAAAACAGTATGTTCAATATAATTGCGATGATCGGGCCCAAGCACCTGCACCATCACTGCCCGGGCTCACGGGCGCATGGGCGCACTACACAACATGAGTGCTTTCTGAGCGCTAAAGTGTTACTACGACTGCCAAAAAGCCCCAGATGCTGGAAAAAAAAATCACGCTATGATGTCACTCAATATGATGTCGCCAATTGTTGGCATAAGTTTGTTTAAAGTATCGCCACGACTGAACCGTTTGAGATATCAAAAACCCCCTCGCAATTTTGCATCCTCGATGTCTTGAGATCGTATTGGGCCGGTTTGGTGGTGACTGTACGAATTCCCACAGAGGAGTATATCAAATTAGAGTAGAGCCGATGACGTGCACAGAGAAAGCTGCTCAGCTCAATGAGATCTAATTGTGTACTGGGATTTACATTTGCATTATCCAGTGGATAATTTTAAATTGTTATTAGAGACTTTTTGAGCATGGGAAGACATTGTAAAAGCCCTGGATCCTGGAAAAGAACAATAGGGCCTTTTACACACTGACGTCATACAGCTGTTGTCATATTCACACACTACGACTTGGGCCCTAAAAACATAAGATATACTCAGCGCTCGAAGCGGACTCACCTGCTGATCCTGCCAGGACCTCTTCTTTTTCTTCTTCCTCAAACCCCAGCAGATGAAGTCCATCTGCTTACTGGACGGATCGTTGCCCAGGAGTGTGTCCAGTTCCTGGGTACCCATCAACCGAGATGGGGGCATCTCCAGCTCGAGACGATACGACAGGTTCCTCAGCGTGCACACGCAGTTTTCCACAATCTGGAAAAAAGAATTAAAAAAAAAAGTCTGACGAGCTCAAAGGAAAGCTCGTTATACAGCAAAGCGTTCTTGTAGTCGGCGCGTTAATTAAAGAGAGAGCTGGAGAGACGCATGCGGTGTCAGGGTTCGCACTTTCGTGGCACCTGACATGACTACTGCGCGAGACAGTGTACAAGGAAATGAATCAGGGGATGCTGATTAACAAGGTCGGTCATCTGAATGCTAATTAGCCTCGAAGCTCACCTTGCTGTCGAAGTCTGAGGTGTTGACACACGTTTTGATGATGTAGAGAAGGGAATCGATCAGACCCTCACAGCAGCGCATCTGCCTGCGGGCCTCTTCGCCGGCGGAGCTCAGGTTTCTGCCACAACACACACACACACACACACACAAACACAGCTCATTATTTCTACACTGCAGTTTTCCATGCCGGAGGTCAGAGTTATGAATGATAAGGATTACATCATCCATCCATCCATCCATTTTCCGTTAGGAGGAAACCGGAGTACCCAGAGGAAACACACCAAGCACGGGGAACATGCTTGTTTTTGACGTGATACCTGAGGCACCCGGTTGTGTTCCGCAGCACCACCGAGGAGTGCAGTTTGAGCTTGTGGTCCTCTCTCTGAGGGGCGGCGCCCCAGCCCGAGTGAGGGATGATCACCGTGTTGGTCAGAGGCCCGAGGGCGTCGCGCACGATCGTCATCTTCACGGCGTCGCACGACGATAAGTTCCACAACACACCTGCACACAAGCGCAGCCATCAGACTCGACACGGAAAAAAAAAACGTAAAACTTGCACAGCACTGGCTCTGTCTCGGTGACTCACCGGTCACCAGCTCGCGTATGTCAGATTCCGAGGTCTTCCTCAGCAGCCGGAGCAGGGCCGGGATCCCTCCGGCGTTCCTCACACACACTTTGTTGTCGTCTGTGGCTTTGCCGAATACCAGGTTCCTGAGCGCGCCGCACGCGCTGCGCTGCACCTCCAGAACCTTGTGGTCCAGGAGATCGACCAGGTGCTGGATCCCGCCGAGTCGGCACACCTGTACGGACGGATTCATTCATGATTTATGATTCTGGTTAATTCCAGAAATATTGGCACCCTTTTTACTCACACACGCAGATTTGAAATGAACGCTTTTAAACCCACAAATGTATTTTAATTATTGTTAATGAATGAATACATATCAGTGCAATCAATTTAATCTTTTTTAAATGTGACGTCTGTCATCATGATCGTTCAATACAGATTTTCATTTTAATACAAATTATTGCTGCTTATTTTCATTAAAGGTGACGATAATGCTGGTGTGTGTGTGTGTGTGTGTGTGTGTGTGTGTGTGTGTGTGTGTGTGTGTGTGCATACCTCAGTCTTAATGCGGTTGTCTCCGTAGCACAGGTGCTGAATGTAGGCTGCAGCGTTGGCCTGCACCGAGGGGAAGTGATGCTGCAGCATGCGGATGACCTCCGGCAGCTCGGGATCTCTCCACGCAAACTCCCTACACACACACACACACACACACACACACACACACACACACACATCACTGTTACTGTTGCTACACTTAATACAACATTTTATAACAGTTGGCATGATTATTATTCCTACAAACATCTTTTTTTCCCCATTTATAGTGCAATAATATTTAACATTGTGGAACGTCTGTATAACATGCTTGCCCGCTCCCTTACGGACCGATTATACAAAATTCACTTTCCAGTCACGTCTAGACATTCAGATGTTTCTCCAGTGTATCTGTACAGACGTGAGAAAAAAAAAATTCCCTGTTTTTTTTATTTATTGTTGTATTTTAAACAATCCAATTAGATTGTCCTCCTATTGTGACCTCATATGAGAAGAGCCCCTCCCCCCTTGGCTTGTTGCCAGGCTCTACTGTTCTCTGGAGGGATGTGGATCAGCAGTAGCTCAATTCCATAGACACAGAAATGGAGCATTTGGAAGAGGAGTGAAATAAAAGGAAGTTCGCGGAGCATTAACACACGCACAGCTCTCTGACTGTTACTGGAGACTCCTTCCATGAATAGCAAATTAAACAACTTACTGTAAATCTCTTTTATGTGGCTGTTACTACAGAAAAAGTCAAATGATTTGAGCGATTCAGGAATGCTCTGACCCTGTGATGTAAACTGTATTCGATCCACAATGTTAAATATACAGTAACAATAAACAAGTTTAAAAAATGATGATCAAATAAATAAATCGTATCCCTTACAGCGATGACGGTAACAGTAACCATGACGATATGATTTACCGAGGGTCTTTGTGAATGCTGTCTATGGACGGCGACCGCGTAGCGACGACATTATTGTTGACGCCGAGGGCGTGTCTGCTGTAGTTGGAGTCCGCTGATCGGTAAAGGGTGGAGCGATAGGTGTCAGTGTGGGAGGGTATGGAGTACGCCCCCCTCTGGTAGCGCAGGGTACTACTCTGACTCGTGGTCCTCGGTAGAGTCCCCAACCCTGACATACAGCACAGACACATGAGTGAACAGACATGGAGCACAATGACAAATATTTTCCTTCATGCCTTTCCGGAGTTTCATTACCAGCTGATTTGTCTTTTTTTTACCAAATATCACTATATCACAATATTCAATTCTCACTTTTTTTTTTTTTTTACGTATATATCATTACGTCACAATGGCAAAAAAAATTTCCAGCACCCACATGAACAATGTCAGTACAAATCTTACTTAATTTAAAATTATATCAAAAAGTATTTCATAAACTGATTTCTATTAATAAAAAATAATAATTTTAGATATTTTACTAATGTAAATAATATTTATTAGTTATTACTTAATATTTGTTATTAAAAAATGGACTGTATCAATAAATTTCATCAACTTAAAAATGCCATTATCTACAATTGCTGAATTAAATATAATAAACATTTTTATGTTTTTTTTTTTTATGCTAATGTGTTTATCTAGGAATGTAAAGCCAAACTGGAACTCAGCACCTTGAGAATTGATAAGTTGTAATAAATGCTCATTTTCTTATTCTATTTTCATTTGAGTGCAAAAAAAAAAAAAAAAAAAAAGAATAAAAACACAGAAGGGAACATGAATTTAGTATGGCAGAATTAGCATAGCAGAATTAGCATGGTCTTTACTTAGCGACTAAGCCTAGCTACAGATCTTATTACCGGCTGCTCTATGCATTTAGCTTAGCTAATACGACACGTCGCTCTAACTCTAGCTATTTGACCTACTAGCTAACCGAAGATCACTAAGGTAGCTAATGTTCGGCTAGTTTATAATATTTACAGCAAATTCACTATCAAGTGTTAGCCGCCATGTTCCAGCGCGCTATTTTTAATCAGCGAAGCATTTCCAGTCAGGATGTAACTTTTTAAAAACAAACTGAACCTGAGATTCGTTTTTTTTTTTTATATTCAGTCCCACAAATGTTAAGTCCATTTAAGTCGGGTTTAGTGCGGTACCGTGTGCAGCGTAGCGTACCCGTGTTCCTGGACAGGCAGCCCTGAGAGCCGTGGGTGGGACTCTGGTACAGCGGGTTCTGGAAGGTTCTGTCGTCGTAGACGGGGGCTCCGTGGTGGTCTGGAGATCGGGTCTCCTGACCCAGCTGGCTGTGCTGGCTGTAGGAGCTCTGCAGGCCTGCGCCAAGGCCCGAGATTGATAATCAATAATCAGTAATCAATAATCAATAAAACATTCTTAAATACAAACACAGCACACTTTCCATTGTAATCATTTTTTCTTAGAAAAAAATCAACAAGGAAACTCTGATCCATTCATTACCACTATATTCTTTATTCGCAGTCAATTGTTATAAAATAATGAATGAAATAAATTTCAATTAATATCAGTTTCCTAAGTGCCATTATTATGAACGCATGAGAACGAGTCTGTGGGTCCTGAAGGAGGAAAGCTGACTTGTCATTACATTTTCATTAAGATTCAGTAACTAAACAAATCATCAGAACCTCTAACGGAATTCAAGACACCAAAATTAAAGGCGATTCAGGGGCGAGGAAAAATAAACACAGACGTTCGTATCATGTCCATATACAGTACAGTACATGAGGCAGCGTATATGGTATAGTTGGTATAGTATAGTTTATGTACCATAAGCTGATCTTTAAAATAATAATAGTAATCATTATTATTATTATCAATATTATTATTAGTAGTAGTAGCATTAGTAGCAGTAATTATAGTAGAAATGATCCAAAAAAGTATTAAAATACTATATGAGAAAAATAATATTAATAGTGTATTAATGTAATATTTTTGATTAGTTATTATTAGTCATTTAATAACAATTACAATACAATTGTTTATAAAGAACGCTATTAATATTACAAATATATAATACAATGTAATATAATGTAATGATTTAATATGAATTAATTATGAAAATTATTGGTATAAATGACCATGAGTAGTAATATAATAACAATTATCAAACTACAATGTACAAAAACGTATATTAATAACCTAATAATATTATCTTTTTATTAGTAATTATTCGTCAACAATTGAATTTTATCTAACTTGTATTGCTACTAATAATTAATTTAAAAAATGCTCTTTATCTGAAAATTGTTTTAATTAATAATTAGTAGTAATAATTTAATAACAATTAATACATTTCAATTATTACATTTCACTATGATACAATTATATTGTGACAATATGAATAGCATATTAATATTATTGTTATTAGTTTTATTTATTAGTGTTATTAGAATAGTTATTGCTACATTTACTAATTACAGGTCATAAATCAGTAACAATTCTTCAATTATAATGGTAAAAAGGAATAATTTTTATTTCCTTATTGATTAGTAGTAGTAATTTATAGTAGTAATAATTATTACATTTCAGATACAAAATTTTAATTACAAAAATGTTATTAGTTTGATTTATTGGCATTATTAGTATTGTTATTGGTTATAAATTGCTAATTATAACTGTCACATTATAACGGTAGTAAAGAATAATGTTAATATTATTATTTTTATTGATTATTATTGATTTATTAATTTAATTAATTAAAGTAATTTATGAACAATCATTACAAAAATGATTAAAGTAAGTAATACTAATATGTATGTTATGTTTTTTATTATTGTGTTCTTACAGTATATTTAGTAAATTGTCCATAGTAATGGTAGTAGTAGGAGTAACTGCTTTTATTTAATTGTTTTTCTAATGAATTTATTCATTCATTTCTTTATTCTTTCATTCAGTCCACCATCACTTCTTGCATCCTGCGTGGCTGCTACTGTATGTTGTTGTTGTTGTTGTTTTGTGCCCCAGTTTTTGTGCCCCTCCTCCAAATCTCTCTCAGCTACATGAATGGAAACAGAAACACACCCACATGCTGATGGAAACAGGTGAGTGGAGCAGATCTCAGGTATCTCACGCTCTCACACACTGAGCTTCTCATCATCCTCATCATCCTCATCATCCTCATCATCATCATCACTGCTGTGAGCTTAGGATTTCGAGATTAATCAGGAAATCAGCATGAGTTACTACACACACATTACCCCCCCCACACACACACACAATCACACTCACGCACTACCAAGGAGATATAAATATACCAGGATGACTAATAACAAGTGACGGCATTACCATATGACTGCAGGAGCGAGAGGCTTTTTGTTTATTCACGTGTGTCAAATAGTGATCGTCCCTCTGCAACCGTTAACGTCATCATCATCATCATCATCATCATCATCATTTCAAGTGCCCTGTTACTCGTTATTACTTTCCGCTCACCTGTGAGACTGTCTGGTCTGGAAAGGACGATCCTCTCGAAGAAATCGTACGCCCGCGCCCCGAACGAGGAATGCGTGTTGTCGTACGCCTGGGCGTCATGCTTGCCCAGCGTCCCGTAGTGCTGCGGCTGCGCCGTCATGCCAGAGCGCAGCAGAGTCGGGGAGCTCATGCCGTCCCTGTGATGCCCGGGATAAGCGGACTGGAGCGGGTCGGCGGACGGAGGGAGCGTGGTGCCAGGGAAGACGCTGGGCAGTGGGCGGGGCTCGGAGATGATGGGCGAACCGTAGGGGCTTCCCAAGGCAGGGCGAGAGGTGGGGGGCGGGGAGTGGGCGTAGACGGGAGAGGAGGCACGAGAGGGCACTGAACTGACACGCCTCATTACACGGCCACCTGACATCTGCGTACACACAACACAAAAGATGCTATTTTTGGAGTCTGATCTCAGTGTGTGTGTGTGTGTGTGTGTGTGTGTGTGTGAATACAAATACACCTTGTTCTACCGTGTATGTGTTGTGTTAAATATTTCTGCATAAAGATTCGTTTTTTAAACTGAATAATAAATTGCCTGATGTAGCAAAATCCTAATTTGCATAGCGGTTCCTGATTGGCTTTTCAATTTTATGATGCAATAAGCTACGTTTAAAAGCTTCTCCCACCTGCGCTAGCGACTGTCCCTCTGCCCTGGACCCCATGGCCAGGCTCGGACTGAAACTAGGGGCGGAGCTCGTCGACTGGGACCGTCCCTCGGACCTCCTGGGGGTGACTAGGTTGCTATAGTAACCGCTCACTTCCTGATAGCCGCTGTCAGAATACGAGTTCATCTGCGTCGAGCTGCGCGAGTTTGCCGCCGACCCTGGGAGGAGGCGTAGAGGACACGGAGAGAAGAAAAGGATGAAAAGGAGGGAATAAAG
>JAAGKR010001155.1:0-13400 GCA_011419295.1 Clarias macrocephalus
TCCTTGCAGTGTATCGCTGGGAAACGTGCAGCAGAGCCTCAGTGTGGAGAAGGACAGAGAGAGATTGTGTCTGTCTTTGGTCACCCACAGCAACAGGAGCTTTTGTATTTCAGCCACGTACTTTACAGTCCCACATTACAATGACTCATGAGATTTAAATGAAAATCCTGTGCAGGAAGAATGAAATGATTAGAATTACGAACCGCTGTTCTGCATCCTTTCACATGGCTTCATAATAATGTGCTTCTGTAGAGGATGGGACCAGCTTACACCCTATGTATCTTTAAAAAAAAATAAAAATCATCATTAGCTGGCTCGATAAGAGTTTTCATGTTGAGTGCT
This sequence comes from Clarias macrocephalus, assembly GCA_011419295.1. NCBI lineage: Eukaryota > Metazoa > Chordata > Actinopteri > Siluriformes > Clariidae > Clarias > Clarias macrocephalus. The sequence goes on from JAAGKR010001155.1 coordinate 343, forward strand.
ATGTTTTGTTCACTATTCCTTTGTCTATGAATAGAAAATCATTTTAAATCACTGGTTTTATCCCTTTTTATGTCCCCTTTAGCCATGATCACCAAAAGACCATCCGGAGTTAAGAAAACTGGAAGCACAGCAGCTCCACCAGCTGGTTACTTACCTTCTACACTCACAAAAAAAAAAAGAAGCTTCATTGAAGCCTTTCACAATAACCTACAAGCTGTGTTACAGGATTAATGATGTTCTGCATCTTAGGGCAATAATCCTTTATTCATTTTCCATTCTGCTTATCCAGGGTAGGGTTGCGAGGGCCTGCAATCTGTCCTAGGGAACTCAGGATGCAAGGCAAGGGACATCTTGAATGGGGTGCCAACCCATCACAGGGCAAAGGTACACAGACACACGGTCACAGATATAATTACACACTATGGGCAAGTTTGAAACAGTTATCTGACTACAATGCGTGTCCTTGGACTGAGCGAGGAAGTCTGTACAAAGCATGGGGAGAGCTTGCAACCTCAACATGCATAGACCTCAGGTGTCCACACACAGTGATTATACACATTCACTCAGTTATCTTCTATACCGCTTTATACTGTGTACAGGGTTGCGGCGGGCATAGAGCCTTGACGGGGTGCCAATCTATCTCAGGGCACACTCTGCTTATCCATGCTTAAATATACACATTTACTAAAAAAAAAAAAAAAAAAAAAAAAAAAGAGGTTTTCTTTACTTAAAGAAAAACATCTGTTCTCTGATTTACCTTATTGCACTGCTTTTATAGTTATCTTTACCAAGTGTGTAGTTCATTTAAATACAGTAAGTTAGATATATGTCAGCCCGACGGCATAGTGACCCCCCCATGCAAACTCCATGCACCTCCACTGTCTGGGTTTGATTCCTGCCTTGGGGTCTGTGTGCATGGAGTTTGCATGTTCTCCCATGCCTAGTGGGTTTCCTCTCACTGTCTAAAGACACGCAGATTAGATTGGACTACATGGGCCGGCCTTCGCTCCCCATGTGCCGCAGTCCCCAGTGAGCCTTGGCCGCCTATGACCCTGTTGCCAGTTCATCGGTTTTCCTTACTTGGATCGCTTTTGGTATGTCCTGACCACTGCAAACCAGAAACCCCCAAAAGAGCTGCAGTTTTGGAGTTGCTCTAACCCAATCCTCTAGCCATTACAATCTGGCCCTTGTCAAAGTCACTTAAATCCTTACGCTTGCACATATTTTCTGATTCCAACACATCAAATTCAGGAAAAATTGTTCCACTGCCTAATTTATATTTCACCCAGTTTCAGCTGCCACTGTAACGAGATATGGAAAATGTAGCTACTGTGAGAAGGGCCAAATTGTGATGGCTATGTATATGACTGGCTCAGAGCAACTCCAAAACTGCAGCTCTAGTGGGATGCTCCCAGGCTGCATTGGTCAGGACATACTAAAAGTAATGTTATGTTATGGCTCTTAATGGTAGGGCTGATCAGTGTAAGTGTGTGTGCCCTGCGATGGATTGGCACCCATGCCCTAAGTACAGGATAAATCGGTATAGACGGTAAGTTAAGATGCATAAGTTGCCTAAGACTGGGTTTAAAAAAATCTCTGATTATTTGAGGTTATCAAAAGTCGATGTGCCCTTTCCAATATGGCGGGAGAATTTACGAATCAGAGTAGATACCGGATGCAATGGCGTCGAGTTGGTGAAGCGTTAGACTTGTCATAATAAAAGTCAAATAACTAGAACAACTTTTGTTTTAAGCAACAACAAAAAAAAATCCACATAAATAGCGTTACATTTAAAATATAGATATTATTAATAATTGCTATTAATTTTTAGATATATTGTGCGAGGTTTAGTATGTAACTTAACCTTTTCAGAATTTTGCATAAAAATAATAGCTGGCTTCACAATAAGGCGAGAATTACGTTTAACACTTCCCTTATTATAACGACCGGGAACACTGCCATTTCAGGTAATGCACGAATAAAAATATTGTATTTTCCCCCCCAATAGCACATTAAGCCACATATATATATATATTCTATACCGGAATTGATTTGATTTAGGTTTGATAGCTGGATAAGATTTATAATTCTGACTCCAGAAGGCTAACACTCCTAGCTACAGTGTGTGTCTCCTACTTTTGCATTTTACATACAAACAATAAGACTGCATTAAAAACAAACAGACAAAGCCATCCAGAATGGTGCAATTAGTATGGCTAATATTTGATTATCATATAGGTAAGGGTGACTGCCTAGACCAGCGTTATGATTAAATGAATACTGAATTGTTTATGAAGTGTAGATTTACTGATCAAAAATCACTTATTGTTTCGTATAACCGTATGACGTATAATCGCTTTATTTTGGTAGTGAATTGCATACATTGTAACACTGATGATCACGTGCTCTTCTGGAGAATTCTTTTGTTTATGATAACGTGTACTAAGGCACAGGACGATCTGCGCATGCGCGCTGTTTCTCTTCAGGACATGGATTCCACCAGATAAATAAATGCCTTCTCGATTGGGGTCATTGCATCATGAAACGAAAAGGTGTTCTACTGGTTTTATATCTGGTGACTGGGAAAGCCACTGGAAAACCCTGACCTCACTGTCATGTTCGAGAAACCAGTTTGAGTCGACTTCTGCTTCGTGACACTGTTCGTTACCATGTTGTCTGGAAGTAGCTGTTAGGAGACGGTAAACTGTGGCAAAAGTACGCAAATAGCGATTCAAGTCATGATTTATTGCCATTAACTTTTAATGATTACTTCCAGTCAGCGCCATAATGAACTAAAGCAAAAGTCATCTTAAACTGGGTTCCTGAACCCTAATCCTAGTGAGTTCAGTTTTCCAGTGGCTTTCCCAGTGACCAGATCTAAATCCAGTAGAACATCCAGTAGAACATCCTTAGGATGAAAAATCTGCACGAATTCCGTGATGTAGTGCTGTCAGCATGGACCCAGTCCCAATGGTTATGGGTCTAACATCTTGTGGTATCCATGGGTGGACGCGTGAGGCTGAAGAGAAACTGAGTGAGCCGGTGACACCATTACATTACATTCACAGCATTTGGAAGCAGTTGAGGGTTAAGGACCTTGCTCAAGTGCTCCATCAGTGGCAACTTGGTGGTAGTGGGATTTGAACCTGGGACCTTCCGATCAGCGGTCCAATGCCGTAACCATAGAGGTGTGAATTATGGGTAGACTGTTGAGGTGATTAGATTTTTGGTCTTTTGCGATTTTCAATTCAATTGTATTCAACAGTACTAAAGCTTACTAAAGCTTATTTCAACCAGCTATATTTCCTATTGCTCAAGCTGTTAGGGCTCCGGGTTACTGACGGGAACAAGCCCCAGCACCGCTAAACTGCCACTGTTGAGCCCTAGAACAAGACCCTGAATCCTATCTGCTCGAGGGGTGCTGTATCCTGGTTCACCTGCACTCTGACCCCAGCTTCCTAACTGGGATATGCAGCAACAACAAATAATAATAATAATAATAATAATTTGACTGTGCTGTAAGGTACATGTGATGAATTGAGTCTTAGTTTCATAGTATTAAAAATGTCTATTGAGTATGTAATAAGCACTGAAATGCCATGCACCTTGTGTTGCTGATTGTTTATGTCATGTCATGTACAAAATTTCCTGGCAATCTTCTGCTCCACACTCCACTCCAGTAGGTGGTGGTATTGCACCACCTGGCAATAAACTCAAAAGAAGAAGTGATGCTCTCTTAAACCACAAATATTTGGCAGAAGGCACAAGCTGTATTATATGTTCTGCATAAGCCATGGTCTAAGTCATGATTGTTTAAAAAAAAAAAAAAAAAGCTTAAATGATTTAAAAAGACTGAATTGAATGTGAATTGAAAACTGCTCTCATCAGTTCAATTATTCGATTCAGTGGCATCCACCTAAGATTGATAAAAATTGATGAAAAGATTGATACATTGATTAAAAATGTAATAGATTAATTCACACGGCTGTAGACACAAAGCAGGTTGAATTTGTGATCTTGCTGTTGGAGCCACAGTCGTACTCGTACCATCAGGATTACACATTATGGGATGCTTTTCTGTTCACCTCAGTCGTACGGAACGGTTGTCTTGGTTACTGTAGCCTTTCTGCAAGCTCAAACCCGTCTGGTCATTCACAGGTTATCCTTCTCATCCAAAATCTCTTTTTTTAATTGCACCATACTGAATCACTTCTAGTGAGATATATATATATATATATTTTTTGTAATCTCCCCCGTCCACATCCATCTGGCACATCGGGTAATGGATACTACCCACCCTGGAGGTATATCCATCATTTCTGTGGCAGTTCTTTAAGGGGTTGTGTTGCCAGCTTGACTCCTGGTTGTCATTCACACAGTTTGGGAACGCCAATTAGCCTAACCTGCATATCTTTGGACTGTAGGAGGAAACCGGAGTACCCGGGGGGAACCCACCAAGCACAGGGAGAGCATGCAATCTCCATGCACACAAACCCAAGGCAGGAATCGAACCATGACAATAGCAAGAGATCAGGCCTTACACTGCTTTTCGTCTTTATGTATTTATTTATTTGCTAGCTGCTTCTTGCCTTCTTTTCTTCCCATAGTTTCGTTCCCTTCATCATCGTGGCACTATGGCTCGAACAAACAAACTGGAATCTGACGTCATTCAGTCTAGTTTCCTCCAGAAAAACATCTTAAAAGTGTTCTCATGTCAAATCAAATGCTGCCAAAACCTTCCTCTTTCTTACACACAGGATGTCAGTTTAATAATAATATAGTACCTCTGAATCTAATATTCTTTCAGACTTGAGCTCTCTCCAGTGTGTAGAATTTTCAATGCTTTTTTAACATTCAAGCCTTCAGCTGACACTTATTTTTGCTCTTTGAAAGCAGCGCCTCTATCCAACAGGGATATCCCTTTTCCCCTCCTCACTTTTTACATACACAGGATTTTTTATTTTCATACTGTTTACTGTAACATTTTTTAGATTAGATTAGATTCAACTTTATTGTCATTGCACATGTAGGTACAAGGCGGCGAAATACAGTTAGCATCTAACTCAATCCTGAAGTGCATTTTCGCAGTGCAGAATGATTTGCATATACAGTATAAACAGTATACAGTGAGGAAGGTAAATACAATCAGTGCATATTAGCAAATGATTATAGGTGGTGCAATAAGGAAGGTATTGTATACCGTGATAAATAATTTACATATGTAAACTGCACACGGAAAGGGTTATATACAGAGAGTTATAAACACAGTGCAATGAAGGAAGATAGATAGTGTAAATAATACACAGATTAAGGGTTAAGTTCAGTACAATGAGTGCAATGATTATAGATGGTTTTCATGAAGGAACATATTGTATACCATGGTTATGATATTGCGGTTTAGAAGGTTATATACATGTGTGCAACTTGTTAAGAGTGGAATGAGGTACTGTAGGTCATTTTATACAATATACAATATGTGCAACAGTTATGAATAGTGCAGTCCTTTAGGTGTGTTTAGGTTTATGTATAGTAATTTTACCCCTTAACATCTATACTGAGAAAAAGAAATCAATAAGATCCATACTGAGAAAAAAACACAAAAACCATTTTTACTTCATTAGTGCAATAATATATTATATAAGATCACAGTATAGGCCTCTACCAAACGGCTGAGATGTCGCTTCATGGTGAAAGTAGCAATACATCCACATAAACAACAACCAAAAATAGTTTCACATAAATGATTAAAAATAAATAAATAAATAAAGGTTTTGGATGGTGGTGCAACAGCAGATGTTTTTGGCCATTAGATCCACTTTATTTCCTGTGTTCTGCTACGAAGCAATTGAAAAGGCAAACTGTTTAAATACACTGACACTGATACTAGTGGTAGTATTAAATTTTTTTTTATTTTTTATCATGGTGAATGTCAAATGAGTGGTAGAAGTGCCTCAATCAGGTTCGACACATTTTTAGTAACATACTGTATAGTAGCTGAAAATGTCCTCTACCAAATGGTTTTGTGGAACGTTAAAAATGAACCTTTTATCTTTTTTCGTTCTGTTATTTTCAGACATGAGGCTGTATTTGTTTCTAGCTGTGACCCTGATGCCCCTTCTCACGGAGGTGGTATATGGAGCCGAGAAGAAAAAGCTTCAAATCGGGATAAAGAAAAGGGTAGAAAACTGTCCCATCAAGTCGCGGAAGGGGGACGTACTCAACATGCACTATACTGTAGGTTATTTATGACTTTTAAGTTCTCCTTCTTCCTAATCTATAGTAAATAGCATTCTTAAATATTATACTGATAGATACTGTAGATACGCAGCTCAGGATTTAAATACAATATTAGTCATTATCTGCAAGATATATTTTTTCCTATTTTGTAGTTTTTTCCTTTATATATAGTTTATATGATATATTTCCACATGTGCTATATATGTGCATGTAAGTCCACTTTTTTGTAGACTCTAACGACTCACAAACGTTGTGATGTGGAAAACGTACATTTATATAGCGCTGGCACTGCAGACACCATCCATTAGGAGGAGTCACTAAGGCTAAGATTATATGTATAATTATGACTAGAGTTCGATTAGGTGGAGCATCTCTAATCTATGCCAGACCCTGTGAATGAACTGTTATTATAGTGGTGGTGTAATGCGATGCCATTATCTCTGTTTTAACTCAAACTCGATTTGGTGCATAAAGAATTTTTGATTCTGATTTTGCTTATGACTCTCAGGGAAAGCTGGAGGACGGGACTGAATTTGACAGCAGCATCCCGAGGAATCAGCCGTTCACCTTCACCCTCGGGACCGGGCAAGTGATTAAGGGCTGGGACCAGGGGCTGCTGGGGTGAGTTTCACCATTTCACTTCTGCTTCGCATGTCGGGGTTTTGGTTTCGATTTTTGCCTCATGCAAGGGTACAGTGCTTAAGTGTGACTGTGTATTTGATTGCGTGACGTCTCTCTCTCTCATTTCCACAGAATGTGTGAGGGAGAGAAGAGGAAGCTGGTCATCCCATCTGAGCTCGGTCAGTATGTTAGACAGTATGTTGAAAGCGCGGATTGAAAATGTATCAAAACACCTTTTCTTTAGAGTTTTGAACTTTCAGAGGTGTGTTCATGTTGCTTTACATTTCCTCTGATCTGCAATTCAAATGCACATGAAACTTTCCGCCAGGTTGTTTGAATTTTCAGCACATTCAAAGAGGGCACTTGAAATTTGACTGCAGCTAGGTCTTTGCATTTTGCTGGTGTAGAGAGCAGGAATCTGGACACTTGTGTAGTGGAGCATCATGGGCGGAGAAATGGAGTTTGAGTGCCATTGATGTAAGAAATGTCTAATCAGAAAGATTTTTAAATCTTAAATGATTTCTACAAAATTTTACTGCTTACTCCTCCATAAATGGTAACTAAAATTGTCCTGTATTTTCCCTCTTTTACAATATCAATGTGAACATTTTGTATTTAAAAAAAAATCTAAATTAATTTCTAATAAAAATCTATTTACAGTTAATTGGAATAATGTGAAATGCGCAAGAGAAACAATTAAGTTCCTGTTATAGTTGCACGTTTTACACACTGTTCTTAACAGATAATTGAATATATTACCAGTAACTAACTGATTAATCATTAGTTTTGACACACTTTTTTTCTCAGTTTATGGTTCTAGCACCACAATCCCAACACATTAGTTCTGTTAGACAAAGTAATGAAGCAAAAATGCTTAAAAAAAATAAAAAAAAAGCAATAAGGCTGTCTTCATTTAAAAGCAAGGCTGCTAAGAACACGTCCGATGCTGTGCATTACCTGCACTGCAAGTCTGCCCTCTAGTGGTGTATAAGTTAATAGATAGAACATGTGAGCTACAGAGAAATATGATTCAAAACAAACATCATAAATTAATACATTTTTAATACATCTTAATGGCAATGAACCAATCAATGATAAATCACTTAAATACTTTGTTCCTGCATCGGTCACTGCAACTCTAAATAGTCATTATTTCCCCAGACCTTCTTTTTTCCACTTTCCCGAAATGAATAAGACAAAAAGATGTAGCTTATCATGTTCCAAAGAAACCTCCAAGTGCAACGTCCTCCATCCTTAGACTTCTTACATGAATGTTAAGTAGGCATTTTTTGGAAAGCCCATCAAAACTATTTTAAATTCTGCATTACAGTGGAAGAGGGGTTAGAATTATTTACAATTACAATAAAAAAAATTACATTTACAATTTAAAAAAATTGCAATTACATTTAAAAAAATATTGCATTTGATTGCAGTGATTAGAAAAACTGACTCATTTTGTGTGTAAAGTAAAAGTATATACAGTTTAAAAACGTTTAGAAATGCCCTACTTTTTTTTTGTAAGTACACAGACTGTACACTAGTGGTGTAACGATAGAGGCCGCTCATGATTCAGAATTATTCGATACACCCACACACTATAGTTAACCAAATCTGAATAAAAAATAGAATGAAAAATGTCAGTTATTTATTCCTTCCCTTTAGAAATGCTCTAACTGGCATTCCCAAATTGGCCATAGTTGTGAATGTGTGTGTGTGTGCGCGCGCCCTGCATTGGCATCCTGTCCAGGGTGTACCCCCCCCCCCCCCCATACTATAAGTAGTATAGAAGATGATTGAGTGAGTTTTCCCAAAATACTTACCTTAAAAAACTGTAAACTGTTTCTTGTAGATAATAGTGTAAAATGTAAAAATTAAATCTCAGAAACATGAATAATAAAAAAGCAGTTCTCTACCTTCCTAAACATAATATATATATTTTTTCCAAATATATAAAAAGTGTCCTCACTAAGATAAGTAGTAAAATTGTGCCCTCTACTGTTAACATTAATAAATTACATCTGCAAGTTTTGATATTTACAGGTCAATTGACTTGGTATTTTTGAGATTTTGGCTCACAATATCATACTATGGTGCATTGTTACACCCCTACTGTACACTCAGTGTGTGTATGAACAGTAATTCAAGTAGAATTAATGCAAATCAATATGCACTGTATGGACAAAAGTATTTGTCCAAACCTGTTAATTATAGAATTCGGCTGTTTCAATCAGGCCCCTTATCCCCAGTGAAGAGCAACCTTAATGCTTCAGCATACCAAGACATCTTGGACAATGCTATGCTTCAAACTTTGTGGTGATAGTTTGGTGAAGGCCTTTTTCTATCCCAACATGACTGTGCCCCAGTGCACAAAGCAACGACTTTGGTTTGACATGGTTTAAGGAGTTTGCTGTGGAAGAACTTGACTGGCGTGCACAGAGCCCTGTGACTTCAACCCCACTGAGCACCTTTGGGATGAACTGGAACGGAGATTCCGAGCCAGGCCTTCTCGTCCAACATCAGTGGCTGACCTCGTAAATGCTCTTCAAAATGAATAGACATGAATTCTCAGAGAAATGCTTCAAAATCTTGTGGACAGCCTTCCAAGAAGAGTGGCCAAATACCTTTGTCTATATAGTGTATGATGCATCTCTTTTTACAGTGTGTGAAAGACAAAGTATGTTATTGATTATGATGATATTACATGATAAGATATTTGGAGAAAATATATCTAAAAATATATATACATTGATTTGTGTTTTGATTTCATGCTGTACCGCATCAGAGTTTTGGTTTGATTATATTTTTAGACTTTGACCTACTAAACCAGCATCATGGCATGCTTTTGATGGAGCCTTTAAAAGATAAACGCGTTTGCAGAACAGATTACATTCTAAGCAGTGTTCTAAATGCTTATGTAGAGTCACGTCTCTTAGAGACTTGCATGCATTTTGACTCTCTTGTTCTGTGCTTTAGGTTATGGTGACAGAGGTGCACCCCCTAAAATCCCAGGTATGTGTTACAAATGATATTTATATTTGATAGCCATGTAATCTGAGCACATGTTTACTCTAGTATATCTAGTACGTCACTCTCAGTGGTGGACAAAGTACACAAATCCTGGACTTGAGTAAAAATAAATAAACCCTAGATCCAAGTCCTCCATTTGCATTTCTCCTTAATAAAAAGTTCAAAAGTACTCACCTTCAAAATCATGTATCAAAAGCACAGAGGTTGTATAAGCTCACAGGAGGCTTTAAGTCATAGTAAAAAGCACTCTCCTTCAAAAATATGAAGAAAAAATAATTATAATAATTTGTCGCTGCAACCACATCTGCTTCTGACTTTAAACGCCTCCTACTGTACACATATGAGAATTTTGAAAAGGGGAAAGTGAATCATGCAATTATGTATAATAACCAGCAGGTGGTAATAGTACCTCTTTAAATGCTCCACACCACTGTAGTTATGTAATGCAACGCCATGTGCAAGGGAAAGCGAAGTAGAAAGTACGGATGTTTCTTGTAGGATGTACTGAAGTACTATTCACATCTGGTTACTCTGAGCATTTTTGTTAGTTTTTAATATACCTTTGTCATCCTCTAGGTGGAGCCACGCTCATCTTCGAGGTCGAGCTGTTGAGCATTGAAAGACGATCTGATTTATAGTCGCTGTTAAATCAGAAGCCCTGACTTTAAGCTGTACCTGTACTTTAGTTAGCCAGCCGCTGCTGCTCTGGAATCAGAAAATTTGATTTTTATCATTTTTTTCTTTCACAAAAAGAACACATTTATACACAAATTCAGAAAAATGGATAATAAAACACAATCACGATTAAAGCTTTGTTTTCAGCACCATTCTTTATTTTCTTAACAATCCTGACTACACACACTGGGATGTGAGAGTGCATACAGTACAGTATTTTATTCCAGCAAACAGGGATTGTGTTTACGTCTTATTGTCCAAAACGATTGGAGTTGAATTGTTGAGTTGAATAAAAAAATTTATGTACAAAAAAAAAAGTTGACTTGACTTTCTTTCCGTTTTTTTTTTTTTTTTTTGACCTATGACGAATATACTGCTGTCAAACATTTCACACTGGTCTCATTAACATCATAGTGTAAGTAAAGTCTGCATATAAGGAGGCTGGTTTAAAAACCAAATAAAAAAAAAAGCACTCTCAAGGTATTGCTACAGTTCGGATTGAATTTGTTGATCTAGAAATTGATGTCCTTCTGTTTTAAAGCATCCAGAAGGAACCTAGAGCACAAAGCAGAGATCCAGTGTTATGGTAGATTCGGTTATGCCCGAAAACCCTACTAAATGGAAATTCTCAAACACGCAAAAAAAAAAAAAAAAAAACCTAAACACACCCAAACCCACCCACCCGGTTTCCTTGACCCCCCCCCATTTAACTTCAAAGTACATCATAACCTAAGACACTTCATTCCTTTAAAAACAATGTCACTCGCTGTGTCGTCTCTAATAGCTGCCGTAACCCATTTCAAAACTCATCGTTTATATTAAAGAAAAACAAATAAAAAGACGTTAAGTGAGATCTACATGGACGAAAAAAGCCGCAACCTAATTTTCTACTCGATTACAGATGCACAAAGCCATGTCCCATGGCACTTAGTGTTTAAGCCTACAAAAGAAAAAGAAAAAAGCTAAACTGAATAACACTAACCATTCCACAACACGTCCTGCCTTCTTACGGTATGTTGAAGCTAAAAATACACACTAGCACACGCTCTATGGGAATAATATATTAAGGAAACTGTAGTGACGGAAAGTAAGACAGTTGGAGTGATTAACCTGCAGCTGAGATTGGCTTGGCTGAGCTCCTCGCTCGTCTCCGTTTGTCACGCAGTAGTGGAGTAGTACGGTCCGCGTGTCCTTCTCCGCCCGGCGCGGGCGGAGGAACGGGGTAACGGTGGTGGTAGTGGTGGAGGAGCTGGTGGGTGGTTCATGGGGTTATGTCCCCCTTCTTCTGTGGGGTGTTGAGCTTCTGCATGCCTCGCACCTTCTCCAGGAGCGCGGCTACGAAGTCCTGCAGGAGGAAGGCAGCCGCGAGGTTTTAACAGATGGAACCAAAAATTCACGTCAACGCATTTGATTTCATTTAACAACCTGGTGCGGTTTGAGGCGAGCGAGTGGTTTTTGGAATGTTGTTATTAGGTGGTCATAAATTGCTGCTACAAACTGCAGTTATAAACACAGTCCGGTCCATAAGTATGTGGACAGAGAGAATCTGCTGCTTAATCTTTTTACCGCTTATCCTATATAGGGTCGCAGGAAGCCTGGAGCCTACTCCAGAAAACTTTTGGCACAGATGGGTTGCCAATCCATCGCAGAGCACACACACACACACACACACACACACACACTCCAGGCAATTTGGAAACACCGATTAGTCTTAATTAATGTGCTTAATTAATCTTTGGACTGTCGGTTGCAACCGGAGAACCTGGAAGAAACCCACCAAGCATGGGGAGAACATGCAAACCTGTCCCGTGTACAGACACGAGGTGGGAATCGAACCCTCGACCACAGAGGTTCTAGGCCACAGTGCTACCCACCATGCCAATGTGCCGCCTTCTGCTCTATACCACCACATTATATTTTAAATAAAGCAATCACGAATTGTTGAAAATGAAGACAATGTGCTTAAATGTAAAAAAAAAAAAAAATGAACCATTTTCACAGATTAAAATGTCATCAGACAAACTAACATAATTTAAAAAATATCAGGATTATTTGTAATACTTTGCACTTGATGACTGCCTGAGGTCTGTAAACCATAGACATGAGTTTCTTTCCATTCCATTTCTTTGCCTCTGGTTGCTTTTGAAGTATGTTTTGGGTCATTATCCATCTGTATATAAAGCTCCGTCTTATCAGTTGTGCAACATTTTCCTGCATCTGAGCAAAAAATAGAGCTTCAGGATGCATCTTATATTTATCAGCAGTGACACGGGTATATCAGCAGCCGTACACACTCATGCCATAACACCACCTCCATCATGCTTGAGTCTAATCTGACCTTTCTTTCTTCTGACCTTTACTGTCTGGTTGTTCAACTAGGTGTATAAACAAGCTTCAGTTGGTGCAGAATGCAGCAGCGAGGGTCCTCACTAGAACCAGAAGATACGAGCACATCACCCCTATCTTATCTACACTGCATTGGCTCCCTGTGAAATTTC
>JAAGKR010001155.1:14713-139303 GCA_011419295.1 Clarias macrocephalus
GACTTACTTCTTTTTATTGTGTAAAGCTGCTTTGCGACAATGTCAATTGTTAAAAGCGCTATATAAATAAAATTGACTTGACTTGACTTGACTTTCTGTTTTTGAGTGTTCCCAGGGGTTTTGCATCTTAAGGTAAATTCTCAGTTTTTACATCCATGCAGGCATCTCTTAAATGCAGACTTTGGAGGAGGTTGGTCCATCAATCACTTTCAGAGTATCCTTGACTTGTCTAGATGTTGTGAAAGTTGTTTTTTTTTTTTTCTTCTTAATTCTATGATCCTACACGCCCATGGTCTTCCAGATCTTTTGGTGTTTCTGCACTCACTAATGCATTCCTTCTTTCTAGAAATACACCAAATACATTAATCAAAAGTTTGGGATCACTTAGAAATTGAATTGTTTTCCAAAACAGCAACAAAAAAAAATAAACACTTGCGGACAGTGTCAGAGTTAGAAATAATGATTTTGATGGAAAGCATGAATATGTTCTTCACAATTTGCCTTCATCAAAAAAAAAAAAGACACCTTTTGCTGCAATTACAGCCTGGCAGACCATCGGCATTCTAGTTGTTCAAGATAATCTCATGAGATTTCGCTCCATGCGTCCTGGAGCATCTCCCACATGATGGACTGGCTTGATGGAGTTTTCCTCCGTACCATAGGGTCAAGCTGCTTCTACAACAGCTCAATAGGGTTCAGCACCGGAGACTGTGCTGGCCGCTCCATTACAGTCAGAATTCCGGTTAACTATAATTGTTTGTGAAATGGATAAAACGGCTTGTGATTTGCATGAAAATTTGCAGGTGATCCTAAATCTTTGAGTGGTAGTGTTTTTTTTTTTGTTTTTTTTGTTTTTTTTGGCCACTCCTAACATCTCTGCTTCCTAGATAGATCTGTTCAGTTTTTCCATCCTCCCTCACTTGCTTTCTTCCACACTTCTTTGGACCGCATTCCCATGAACAGCTACTTAATGTAAATGCTCCTTAATGTCATGAAATAATAGGTAACAACTGGTCATCATACCGTTTAATAGTAACCTGTCCAATTACTGTTGAGCCTCTGAAAATGGGTGGGCCTTAGACAAAAATGGCTGTAATTCCAAAATGGTTCCCGGCGCTCCCGAATTGCCTGTAGTCTGTGAGGGAGTGTGTACGTGTGTGTCAGCGGCCTGCGATCGATTAGCACCCTATCCAGGATGTGCCCCGCCTTATGCCCTAGGTTTCCTGGGATAGGCTCCAGGCCCCCCCGTGACCCTGTATACAGGATTAAGCAGTAATGAAGATGAATAAGTGAGTGAATATTAAGTTCATGTAAGGGTTATCCCAGGTCACCCTACATATTACTGTAACTCACTGTCTACATTTAATATAAGTGGTAAATCTGTTATAACTTGATACCCTTAATATAAATATACAACATTCATAATTGATTTATATACAAAAACGTAGATTATAGGACTTACATCATTAGGTTTGTAACAGTCAACAAGCAGCATCTGGAATAAAAGAACATTAAGATTTTGAGGTTTTTAACGTTATTACAGTAAAAATTGTTATAAATTTAAAAAAAAGATAAAAGTAATGGCTAATGCACAGGTTTGTGTGTGGGGGAAAATATGATAATTTTTTAAATGAAATCCACCCAAAATGTTTCTGCACTTATTGTCATATAGACCGTACACACTCTGTTCAGAGCTCAGGTATATAAATGTAGTAAAGATTTAATACAGAAATTGACTTTAGTATTTAGACCTTAAAGATGGTGCTACCAAGTTAAATAATTGTTTTGAGTAAAACAATCGCAATTTTGGGTCCATGGCCAGGCAACATCCCAATCCTCAATCCAATGTCCTCAATCCTCAAGAGGCGGGTGAACAAACAAAAACCTGTAAATTCTGACAAACTCCAAGCATTGATTATGCAAGCATGGGCCACCGTCAGTCAGGATGTGGCCCAGAAGTTGATTGAAAGCTTGAAAGCATGCGAGGGCGAATTGCAGAGGTCTTGAACAAGAAGGGACAGCGCTGCAAATACCGACTTTTTGCATAAACTTAATGTAACTGACAATAAAAGCCTTTGAAACTTAACATAGTAACATCTGACAAAAAGATCCATCTTTATGCTGCTCTGTGACAACATGTATCCTGGTATCCACTTTAGCAATAAAATTTAACTTGGAACTTCAGAGTTGATTTGACCATTTTTTTTCTTTTAAGGGTTATGGTAATCCAAATTAGAATTGATGCAAATTTAAAAATTCATGAATGCCTTTGGAACAATAGCCTTCAGACCCCAAAGACAGGAATAATGTCATGGCTGGTGGGTGGTATTTTCTACATAAAAACAAGTCAAAATGTCAAATTAGCATTGGTATGCATGCATATTCAGCGAGATCTTTGAAGCTAAGGAGGAAAAATCTCTCAAAGGCACGAACCTTCACTCTGATGGCTCTCTCGACGTCACTCGGCAGGTCCAGCAGCTCGTCCACGTCGATCTCCAGCTCAGGTACTTCGTCTTCCTGCAGTCGGAAGAGAACAGAACTGCTTGTTGGTACTGTACGTTTGGACAAAACCATTCAGCATGTAGGAAAAGAAATTAAGAGGCAGCTCTGCTCAGCAGTTAGAAATGAATATTGTTGATATGAAAATGTTTTGTTGCATGCACAGATGAGCTTAAGCTGGCTGTCTGGGAAGGTTAAAAAAATAAAATAAAAAAGGCCCCCTGTTATCCGACAAGGCTAAAAAGTGACAGCATGCAGTAGATGATGCACGGTGACACGGAGGCATAGTGGTGAGCACTGTCGCCTTGCACTTGCGGGACACATAACTGTAGTATTATCCTCTTATATCAAAGCTTCTAATGCACTTTATACACTGTATACAAAAATCTCAGCAAGACATGATTAAGAGTATAAAAACGTCGCAGAAGAACCTGCTTTCTCTAGGTACTGCTCTTTTGTTTCCGCTGTCCTGTTTATCTAGGCATGTTATCTGGTGAATGGTTAATTCATAACAACTGCCATTAAGAATTCAACTTATGAAATATTTCGTAACTGTTTGTTTTGAATCATATTTCTCCGTAGCCCACATGTCTATTCACTTGCACACCAAAAGAGGCTGTTTTTCTTCATTCTATTTTGCTTCATTACTTTGTTTCGCATAACAATTTTTTTTGGAATTGTACTGCTAAGATTGTTTAAACAACCTAATCCGAGAGAGAAAACAAATCGATAACCTATTGTCATTAATTATTAATGATTAACGGATTATTGATTGGTAGCTACAGGTTGATACATGATTTGCAACTAGATGAAATAACGGCTTGTAACAAACATGAGTTGAGTTTGAGACACATTAGTGAAATTTTTACTTCAAATGTGATGCCTTTTAACTGAGCAGATTATGTGTCATAAGCACAAGCGACTATTTAAAATTAATTGAAAATAAATAAATAAATAAATAAATTAAGACACCAAAATTTGCCAACTTTGTTGGCAGTTATGTTTTCAAGATATCCATCCAAATTTACAATTTCAAATTCAAATCTCAAACTCCTCTTTAAATAATCAATAAAGGTTCAAGTCAGGGAATGCAAGTACTACAGTATACTATAATATAATATAGTATCATATAATATAATATATAGTATAATAAAATGAATGATAATATAATATATAGTATAATATAATATATAACAATATAGTATAATAAAATAAATGATATTATATTATATTATATTATATTATAAGATAAATGTCTATTCATTTTTCTTTCGACATGTAACCCCCCAGTATGAGAGAGAAGCAGCCTCGTATCACAATGTCCCAGTCTCTGTATATCAATGTATACAAACTGTATACTGTATGTATGGTATGATTCAATCATCCCTTCTTTCTGCAAATGTTTACTGAATTATTGCCTAAGGCCACGAACCGGCCTCCAAATTCCCCACACCCCAATCCGACTGCGCATCCATAGGATGAGCCAGACAAACAGGTTCGATCCACAGATGGCGCAGCCAAGGGATCTGCTGCAAAACGTTATGGTACCAGACACCACAATATACTACCAGAGGCCCTGCAGAGCTACGCCATGAGGGGCCACAGCCAAAACCTAGGTGAACACAAAACCAAGGTGGTTATAATGTAAATTGTTTTAAAGTCCTGTCTGACTGCTTATTGTTACGTCTATATTTATGGAAATTATTTAAGTATATTTGTGCATCATTTGTAGCAGAGGATGTTTAAGGATTTGCTCCGGCTCTGTAGCTCCTCCCATACAAGATGTTGGAAACATTCCTTTGAGATTCTGGTCTGTGTTGATATCATTGCATCATGCAGTTCTGGGAGATTTTTCAGGTGCACTTTCATGCTGCTCATCCCCCGTTCTACCACATCCCAAAGGTGGTAAAACTCCAGTGAAAATCAGTGAAATTTCCTTTCCATCACACGAATTTGCTGTCCTGTCACCTGCGAGATTTTCTGCACTGAACTGCTCCTAGATGACTGGCTGATTAGGCAGCTGCATGAATGTGTACAGTAGGTGTACAGTTGTTCCTCACGGAGCACTCAATAAGTGTATTTTTATGCTTATAAAATACAAATTATTGTTCATAGCTATTAGTAAAAAGTTGCGACACTAAGCAGTGAAGTAGGCGTTTATTTCCCCTCACTGTGTATTGGACTTTTTTTTTTTTTTTTTACTGTATCCACTTTATTATATTGTGTGTGGTTCAGAGGATGGTTTGGTTCATGTTATTGTAAGGCATACGATATATCGCCAAAATTGTATTTTGACAAAGATACAGTGTTTCTCTTTTCTATATATGGAAGAGATAAGAGATCACATCTCCACATTGTTTCTGATCATTGTCTTTCTTTCAAGTAATGAAAAGTACATTGGCAGATGGTTTACAGTAGTGAGTAAGCCAGCTCTCTGCGCTCTTTGTTCCTTGTTTCCTTCTAACACAAAACAGGATGGGCTGAAACCAGTGCCTGTGTGTATGTGAGAGAGAGAGAGAGAGAGAGGAGAGAGAGAGAGAGAGAGAGAGACGATAACCCTTATCCCCTTCCTGTCAACATAAAGGACACAATGTTTTGGGTGTGTTCCCGTCTTTCTGCACAAACACACACATCCGAATGACCGTTTCTTGCTTCACCGTGACATCAATAGCACTCTTCAGCCCTGGAGCTGGAGAAACCATGATTGCGATGATGTCAGAAATCCAGTCATTAGCCGTTTCCGCCTTCTCTGCCTTTCACTCCGGTGAATCCGCGAGCTCCATTAGATCTGTGCCATTTCCTTTTCCTTTGCAATCTTCACAGCTTTCAAGGACAGCTGTCATCGCATTTGACTTTACATCGTCCTCTCTGCCTATCACACTCGCGCACACACAGTCACTCTCATGCTGTCCTTCTGGGCACTATTCACTCCAGTGTACGGTACATAGAGGAAGAGCAATAAATGCAGATAGGAACCTGTTCTTCTATTTGCGTATTTACCATATTCTGTATTAATGCACATGATCATCTCATCATACTTGCTAAATTAGCTAAATGACATTACTTGCTGCTTTGCTGTCCTCACACACCGAGCACCAGTACACTTGCTCATTTAGGCAGCCATTCATTCATATGACACACACTGCATATTACCACTGCATTGCTTATCTTCACAGCAAACATCAAAACGTGGAAAGAGCGTGAGCGCAGTGGCTTGGTTGTTGCTGCCAGAGGGATGGTTCGAGTATTTCAGAAAGTGATAATCTCTTGGGAATTTTGCATGCCGCAGAATGGTGCAAAAAACAAAAAACATTGAGAGAGAGAGAGAGAGAGACAGTTCTGAGATTGCTGCAAAATAGCCAAAGCTGTCAGGACGTCCATAGTAACTCAGTCACTCTTTTCAACCACGCTGTACAGGAAAGCATCTCAGCATGCACGAAACATTGAACCTTAAGGTGTTTTTTGTTTTTTTGGTATTATACTGTCGTCCCATGATTGGTTGATTAGATAACGGCATGAATGTTGAAGTAGGCAGTCTGAAACATCCTCTCGTTAAGTACATTTTTTAAAGCAAGATGAGACTAATTTGTTATTTCATGCTCTACAACAACCAATATATAGCACAAAGTCCTTCATTATTTAAAACCTGTTGGATCTGGCTGGGCATGAGAGTCAAAAAGTAGTACAGTGTCTGCACTCGCTTAATACAGTATATACAGAAGGCGTGTTTCTACTGAATTCTTCACCATTGTCCAAGGCCACGGCTCCAGAACCTGAATACCACTGGCACATAGCCAGTTTTTTACTAGTTTTTTTTTTTTTTTTGTATTTAACCAGATAGACGAGAACTAATTAGTGAAATCACTCGCTTTGTGCACAGGGAGAACTACAGTATAATACAGTACATGGTATATATTGTCTTAATACTTTTGGCCACCACTGAATACAAAAATGTTGAACATTTTTTAGCTGGGACCTATTAAGAAAATAAACTTTTTCTTAATTTTAGGTCACTCTCATGGGTTTCTGTGTGTATTAATTCAATGTAATAAAATTTTATTTATATAGCATTCTTAACAATGGTCATTGTCTCGCAAAGCAGCTTTATAGAATAAAAAAAAAAGAAGGAAATAAGCACGTTATGCGCCAAAATATACAGTACTTGCGCATCTTGGACGTGAATTTGTGTTTTTTTTTTTTTTGATGGGGCATAGCTCCTGCCGCACGTGTTCCCAGTCCAGTAGTGAAAATAAAGTTGGGTTGTGCAGATGTTGTTGGAAATGGATCTCTTGAGGCAGGAAAAAGTATTCATAGTTGATCTCCCAATCTTACATCACCTGGTGTCTACTTGTGGGGAATCCCGCATACGGTATAAGATGTGTGGGAAAATCTGTATAAATCAATCATAATGATTAGATAGTCTCTGATGAGCAAGCTGAGGGCAACATAGATGGCAATAGGAAGAAGCCTTCAGAGGAACCAGACTCAACAGGGAGCTCATCATCTTCATTTGGGTGATAATGGATAGCAAGGATTGATCAGCAGTCATACTGTGTGTTAGGAGGCTGGAAATATAATATAACAGGTTAATACGGTTAAGTTGGTATAAGAGCTGTGAATCAAAGTTAACTGTTGAGTCATTTCAATTTAATTTTCGATTCAAATCAATTTGATACAGTACTTAATGTCTCAAGCGATGCTGTGTAACTTGTAGTGTTGACTCCAGTCCAGTAGGTGGTGGTATTGCACCAAATGCATATAAACTCAAAAGTAGAAGTAGTAATAATAGTATAATAGTAGTAGCAATTTCTATTTCCTGAAAAAAGCTGTGGAATATTTTACACAGAATTTGGCCCTATAAAAGTACGTTGAAACGTACGTTTGAACGTTTACCTAAATAATTTTAAATAGGTAATTATAAACTGACCCATCAATTTATTTAATTGATTAAAGTAAAATGTGATTCAATTGCATAATCAATTAAATCACACAGCTCTAGTAAATGCACATGCAAAATACATTCACTCCATTTTCTTATCTTTAAATGTGCATATTTATTCCTTTATGAAAACGCTCTTCAGGTTTGTCTGCTATTTGTGATATTTATAGTATTCCTGAGAGAAAAAAGTGCTAGGATCCTGCTCCGGCTCAGCCAATGAATCACAAATTTATTTCAAATCAGACAAAAGAGGCAGCACGGATATGAATTTCAAATTAGACCACTGAGACAGCAGGAGCAATGTTTACATCAGACTGCTTTTCAGCGAGAGAGAATTCAGAGCTGGCTTTGTGAAAATACCAAAGTTCAAATGTGGATTTGATCCAAATGTCCATGACTTTAACATAGTAACACACAGAATTGGGATCTGATCAAAAGTTTGTATGAATTAAGATAATTTGTAAAAGTTAGGCAGACTGTAAGGCAAAGTTTGTATTGCACGCTGAAGCAGGATAAATCTTCAGGATCGTAATTTTGACGTACTGTGAAAATTTTCTGGTCGATTCCATGAGCTTTAGTAGCAAGTAGGGACAATCTGTGTGAAGAGTAATATTGCGATGATCTCCTTAATTGTACCCTGTTTGGCATGCAATAGGGATTTTCCCATAAGAAATAATATAAATGAAGATGACTCCTTCTTCCGTACCGGGTACAAAAACCACCTGAAAAAAACAGGTAGCTCTTGAATGGCTGCTGAAGGTGTCGTTGGTTTTGTAAAGTGACTCTTTCAAAACAGCTTTCACTGTCAGAAAAATCGCTTTGCTTTCCACTGATGCAAACACGTTTTGAACGCCTGACTTACGAACCTAGCCAGCGTCGGTTCGGGTCGTTTGTTAGTATGCCAAAAATGTTCCGTATGGCAATGCAAATTTCTTGCATCTTAAGGTGAACATTTGTAAGTGAGTGCATTTGTATGCTGAGGTTCAGCTGTATACCGCTGGACACTGAGGAGGTCATTGTGATGTCAATAAATCAGTTGCTACTAAAATTCTACGCTTTTCTTCTTGTGTTGCAAAAGTCAAGAGTTGCAAAAGCTCTATCTTTCTGATTGGCTCGGAAAATGCACTTCCACAAAGGGACAAAAGGGGTGTTCAGGAACAGTTCAATTAAAGGTACAGACCCATGAGAGAAAATTTGTTTTCGAAAATGTGTGAAGTATATTTCACCTGGAACATTAACAGACACTTTTTGGGGATCTCTAATGTTAACTACTGTGTTTACTTTATCCTTGTACCCTACTTTTTTGTGTGTGTTTACTTTAATCCTGGATGCTTAGCATTTAACCTAATGCAGATTAAAAGTTTTGACATGATTTTTAAAATCTCAAAACTGTAGTTCAGTTTTAAAATTATGTTTTTCAAGGCAAACCTTACTTTCCATCAATTATATTGAATAATCATTCAAATATGTGAAGTGTGTCTCATTTCCAGTCTTGGCAAATGTAATTGCTGCATTGGAATATTAATAAAGTGATGTGAATCTTAATTAAAATGCAGTTTTGTAATGTGATGTCGCTGAAGTTAAAAATTACAGCGGAACCTCGAGTTTTAGTGGAGGTGTGTTCTTAAGGCGAAAATTCGTAATTCAATAAGAATTTTCCCATAAGAAATAACGTAAATGCAGATAATCCGTTCTAGCCACCCAAAAATATTACCAATTTCCAAACACCATAATCATATTTTTGCATATATAAAAAAACAAACAGTCCAAACATTTAGAAAAGACACCAACTTCACGTAACCTTAATTTATGATTCCTCTTGGCACGGCTGCTTTAAAAACTAAACAATAAATGGCTCTCGGAACTTTTCATTTGTCCAGTGAAACCTCGGATTGCGAGTAACGTGATTTGCGAGTGTTCCGTAAGATGAGCAAAGATTTGGATTACGAATACAGAGTATCATACGCATACGCTTCTTGTTTTGATGCTGAGCATCACATGATCACAACTGAGCCAATGGTTTTTCTCTTTCTTGCGCTGCAGAATTGTGGGTTGTCGCCTCCCTGCTAAATCTTCGTGCTCGTCTCTTACTGGTATAAATCAACATCGGTGCACTCATGTACTGTTTACTATAACACTGTGACCATGTGTGTGCGCATATTTAATTATGTGTTTGTAAGCGTGTGTGTACAGTACGCACGTACTGTTTCTTGCAACACGTGTGCGCACATATAAAGCAAACAATTTATAGGTTCAGAGGGATCCCTTTTCTCTCTCCCAATTGTGTGCGCGCGCATAATTTGACACCCACACACACACGCTCTGTCGCCTTTACTCCCGCCTACCCGACCTTCTTTTCAAAGGTAAAGTGCAGGTTTATTTGTTTTTGTTTTTTTATAGCAGTGATTACGTTTGCGCTCACGCGAGTGTCATCAGCTATGTTCCTTGCAAATGTTTCCGATAAAAAGTCCTTCCATTAATGTGCGTGTGTGCACGCACATTACACGGGCCTGCGTGCATAAACATTTATCTGTCTGGATCTATTTTTACTTTTTTAAAGGTAAAGTGCAAGATATATATATTTTTTTTACTTTATATATTGTATTAATTGCATTTATTTTTTTGGGCTGTGGAACGAATAATTTGAGTTTTCATTATTTCATATGGGAAAATTTGATTTGGTTTACTGTATTAAACCAAATTTATTAGTGTTATTAGTGGAATACAAGCCAGCTTCCGGAATGAATTATGTTCGTAATCCAAGGTTCCACTGTATACCGAAAATGCTTCATATGCAAAAGAAAAGTTCTTGCGAAATTTTAATTCTTTAGGCAGGATTTCATATGCTGAGGTCCCACTGAATTTACAGTACATGCTGCCAGAACGGTTATAACTATAATTTTTTATATAGATCTTGTATGGAATGTGTTTCAACATTAACAAGCTCATATTAGAACTAAAACAGTGAATTCTGACAAAAATATGACAGTGTGTCATAAGGGAGAAAAATGTTTTACTGTGTTTTATAAGCAGAACGTGCTCATACTGGGAAGAAATAATAATGTTGGCTGCTGTTGAGCTGTTAAAACTCAAATCAAATCGCTTATATATTCCCATCTCTGGATCAGTGATGTATTTTATGAGCGTGAGAGTGAGATATGAGAAAAGTGTGTGAAAGAGGGAGAGCAGGAGAGAGAGAGAGTTTTGTAAGAATTCACGCTGAGCTGCTTAGCTCCACATCACCACCACACCGATTTGGCTGGAGCAGCAACATTTAATGAAGCTCACACACACACACACTAACTTTTACGCTTGCCATGCTCTGTGGGGAAACTCACAGAGTCTTTAACCCTAATGATCAATTACCGGGGATAAACCATATTTACTGGGCTATTTTCTAGCAGCATTTTACCTTTTATACAGTACATACTGGTACATTTTATTATTATCATGCCGTACACCCAGTAATCCAGTATTAAAACTGTATTGTAATAAACAAGCAAAAACAGGATGCACAATTTGGTTAACAACAAACTCATCGGCCATGTAACCGTTATTTTAAAAAGCATCTAATTGCATGTTCGGTGACAAAGGAAATGAGTCACACCAGGCGACAGCAGTAATAATGGGAACAGATATTTGCAGGCCAAATGATGGCCTTCTCTCAAACAGGAAAGTGGAATTGAATAAAGAAAGGGACCTCATTCAGGATGATGTTACTGTAGATTACTTATTGTTATGCCTTTAGCTAAGCTATATCTGACATTAAATTGAGTTTTCGCTTGTGGTGGTATAACATGTACATTTCCGCTGACTAAACTAGAGAACAAACATTTCTGGGGCAGGAGCAATTTTCTAGATAAATGTCTCTGTTAGAGAACATGATGGCATTTAAGTTTATTCATTTGCCAGGTATTCAAAGCGCTGGCCTTGCATGAGGTTCCAAATGTGGTTTCTCTGCTGATCTTGAAATCTGGACTGATTATTAAAGTAAGTCCCCTGCACACAAACGAGTTACGTTCTGAGCACTCGTTCATAAGTCCAATTTGTTCATAAGTCCAACAAACATTGTGTTGGTACCAAGATGCTAAGACAATTGCCTATACCCAGTATATTACAATACAATGTTCTTTACAATAGTGCCGATGGTTGAACGATTTATGCTACAAGAACGAGCAATGTCTGCCACCAAGATCTTTACACCTGGCTCCATTTACTTAAATTTTTTCCACTTTCGTCATTATGGCTTGGTGCTTCATCGCCGCTGCTTCTACGCTTGCTTCCAGACATCTGGAGCCTGGATGCACACTGAACGCATTTGACAATGTATACCAGACATGTGATCTAACTTTCGCGAGTGAACATGTGCAAGCGCATGTTCGTATCTTCGAAAGTTCTTAACTCAAATGTCCATATGTAGGGCACTTACTGTACTGTTTGATTACTTGTTTAGGATCGTAATCACTAAACGATCAACCTCGAACTGCTTACCTTTTTTTTTTTAGGCTTAAACTAAAAGTCTGATCCTGACCTAGATTGACAAAACACAGATCATAGTTTAAAAGTGAACACACTTGCCCTTCACCACTGAACATCTGAGAGAACTGGTTGAAGATGTAGTGTCGGATAACTGTCATGCATTGTACAACACTCAGAGCTTTGATAACAGTGTCAGTGATGGCTGGTGGTGATATTATCTGGGAGAGCTAAATTATAATCTATTAATAGCTCAACAGTGAAACTATTAGGGCTGAGCAATGTATTTTTTCCACGAGGCCTCATTGATGGCATAATAAGAGCGATGCAGGAGAAGGTTTATAATGCTCTACTGGGTTCATGCTGTGTTTCCGCTGAATACGAAGCATACTAAAAAGAGTCATTACCCTTTCATGGAGAGAGTACAAAACAAAAAAAGTCTCATTAGTCTATCTATTTTTACTTTTCACTCCAAATGCATTAAGAAAATGGTCATTACGCACATGACTATATTTCATGTGCATCTCCCTGATCACTGCTGATGATGTGTTATGGAATGATATATCATATATAATATATATCAATTATAGTGGGGAATGATGCGACATGACTGGCATGACTTACATTTTACATGCCTTATCAACTAGGACTCGTGCCAAACTCATGCAGACTCACCCTGTCTAGGAACTTTCACAATACACCTGTGAAGTACAGACTAAAGATGGGGGAGGGGACAGTTCAGTGATGTATAATATCATGATTGTTTTGCATGGTAATGCATGTATCGCGACACTGACTCCAGATTCTATGTATATATTCTTTTATGATTTGTACATTTATATACGTTTTGCATTTGAGGTTGTAGAATGTTGCAGTTCCTCTATGATCCTACAGCTCTAAACTACAGTATTCACACATTGGCAGGCACATGGCATTCTCTGTGAAACTACTTATTTTAAGCTTGTTTAGAACTGTAATAAAATCTTGTTATAAAAAAGGTAATTAATTATAAGTAAAAAATAATTGAAAAAAATAAAATGAATATATATAAAATTTGGGTATTTATAAAATTGTAATTATAAAATACAGATTGAAATGCCACTTACAGTAGTTACAGTATCCTTATATGGAATCAGGGAATCTGGTTATTCCCATCCCTTGCACCCAACAATTTGCTATGGATTGTCAAGACTTGTTAAGATATCTGAATATTTCTCTTTAACCCTCAACGATCTATCATGAACTATACGTCTGCACTATTTGATAAAAAATAAAAAGTGATTATTTTGACAAATCAAATCCGTTTAACTGTATGTAAAATATTAAATATAGTGCAAGCATATTTATGCAGGCCAAATGATCTCATTGGATGTTTCCAATAATTATTTAAAAATAGAAAAATACTTACATTAGTGACAAAATCTACAAAAATGAGTGACCATATATATATATTTTTTATGCAATTAATTGTCCAGCACTAAACCAATAGAAAAGCTAACCGACTTACAGACATTGTCATTCACATTCTCTAAACCTCCAAAATGACCTGTAAACCCCTGTTTTGCATACCTGTGACTAGAGGAGCTACGGGCTGTCAAATCGGGCTGAGGAATTGCTGAAGTTGCAGTGTGCAACTGAGTGAGACACAGCACGAGTTGATGTTGCTTTGTACATTTTGGTGTCTTGGTGCAAAAAGAAAAGGAGGAGTAATTGGAGGGGGTATTTCTTTGTTTAGACAAAGCAATAAAACAGTAGATTACAAAAAGCAATAAGGGAAGGTTTGGGACTCTCTTTTGTTCTGTACGAATTAGGCATATTTTTGGACTCTACGAAGAGGAACGAACCGCATATGAATTCCTACAAAGTGCTCTGATCCAACTACCAACATGGGTTATGAATTAGTATAATGGCTTTCTTGACTCAGAATATAAAATATTAACCTTTTTTTTTTTTTTTTTTGAACAGCAATTTACAATATCTTCTGAAATGCAACGGAGACAATCTCCGGATCGTTTCACTACAATTTGGAGCAGGTCGTAGCGGTTCGGGATCCAATTCGCAAATGTGAGAACAGGCTCTAAGGCTCAAGGCCAAGCAGCACGTTTAAAGGTCTTACACAGGAAAAAACATCCTGGTTCAAAAGTGCAGTCAGTGAAAACAAGGCCCTGTTCATTATTTGACAATGATCTGGGCCGAATCGTTCTTCTTGTTCACCCACTCTTTCCACCACGCTTCGCATATCCGAACAGATGACATCATCTCTGGCTGAAAGGGGGATTTCTAAAAATCCACATAGCTAAGCAGAACATCTAGGTTAATATGCATGTACAGTACATACATTATTTATTAAATGATTGTTTATTGGATAGAAATATAGGTATAAAAATGACCTGAGGTGACTGAATAGGACTGGACTGGCATGAGAAACCTTTTTTTTTTTTTAATGTAAGAAAAGAGTTGAACTGTATATAGATTAATATAAATATATATATAAAAGTGTAATGTGATTATGATCAAAGGTTTGACCTGGATATCATTAGCATCACTGACTTTTGTCACCACCTGCATGGTCACCTTTGTTTTATGGCTTTGTCTGGAGTTGGATGTCGCCACGCCCTTTGATGTAGCGCCAGATCAAAGGTATAAAATGCTACAATTGATCAAATAAAGACAATATTTGCCTTAACAGAAATGAAATGAGATGACAAGTGCTGACATTTGGTTGTAAATTTGACATGACAAACCACAATGAGAAAGGATACAGGCTAAGGAACAAAGGATTGACACACACACGGAGCCGAAGTGATGCTGCTGGATGAACCGGTTCCTACCTCGCAGTCGTATAAAGTCATTAACTGGCTAACTATCCACTCCTCCAGATTGAGCCTCCTTCTCAGCTCCTTTCGGTCATATTTCACCGTCACGCGTCCTTGCTTCTGGGGAACTTCTTCTTCAGTACCGGGAGGCGTCTGGAAATAGACCCGGGGCTGAGCGCTTGATTCCGGGCTCGTTACCGCCGCCATTGTCCGGGTGAGCTCGACAAGCTTGAACAAAAAATCGCGGTTGATCGATTTTTATTTTTCCCCCTTTCCCTCGCCGCGATGGTTTAATAAACACCGCGCAATCAATCAATTAATCAATCAATCAATCAATTTACTTCTTTTCTTGTGCCATGTGCATCACCTCCATTTACGCATTCCAAAAGGCTTCCTCCTGGACCTCAATAGCGGTTTGTTTCTTTGTTAAAACTACACCTCAGCATTAATTCGCCGGTGAAGTGTTTGACATGTGAAAGTCCATCTTGCAGGATGCGGCTCGTGGCGTCTCCGCTCGCGGCTTGTGGGCGCCTCCATCCACGTGACCGTGAAACGCCACAAATCATCGACTTAATTAATATTCTTTTACGTTCACGTTAAACTTGTATGCCTCTCGCGATTAGCAAAGAGACAAATTTGTCTCGTTTGTAAACACGTTTTCAGGAATTATTGTTTTAAAGAAATGCATTTCATCAGCCACAGTAGTAAACCCCCCCCTCTGCTCCGGTGTCTTTGGTCTCTTCCTCCAAATCAGATCTCCCCTCGCCTCCTCTCAGCCATGGCGCGCCGCTAAACCCGTCTGAGCTACCCCTCAATTCAATTTACATCGTGTTAGCAGGTTAAACTTCATTTAGGTCAGTGGATAGATGCTCTTGGCCTTGACTAGTCTGTGCAATGAATCATCATTTATATATGAAGCATCATGTGTGTGTGTGTGTGTGCGTGTATACACACACACACACACACACACACATACATATATATATATGTATGTGTGTGTATGTATGTATACACACACACACATACATATATTACACACACACTTTCATACTATATTGCCAAAAGTATTCGCTCGTTCATGCATGTGAATTTGAGTAACATCCAATTCTTAATCCATAGGGTTTAATATGGTGTTGGCCCACTCTCAGCTAACATCTTTAACCCTTCTGGGAAGGCTTTCCGCAAGGTTTAGGAGTGCGTTTATGGGAATTTTTGACCATTCATTTAGAAGCACATTTGTGAGGTCAGACACTGATGTTGGACGAGGCCTGGCTCGCAGTCTCCGCTCTAATTCATCCCAAAGGTTTGAGGATGTTTTGAGTCCAAGGTCAGGATTCTGTGCAGATCAGTCAAGTTCTTCTACACCAAACTCGCTCGTCCATGGACTTTGCTTTGTGCACTGGTGTGCAGTCATGCTGAACTCTTGAGGGGTTGTTTTTCTAGGAGTTGCGATCGGCCCCTTACTTCCAGTGAACGAAACTCTTAATGCTTTAGCATTCCAAGACATTTCGGACAATTTCATGCTCCCACCTTTGTGGGAACACAACATGACTGCGCACCAGTGCACAAAGCCTGTGCACTCAGATCCCATAGTGCATAGATAGTGCAGATCCCATATCTATCCTCAACCAGATAGAACATCTTTGGGATGACTTAGAGCAGAAACTGTGAGCCAGGCCTTCTCGTCCAACATCAGAATTTCTCTTCTGGAAGAATGGTAAAAAAAATTCCCTATAAACATACTCCTAAATCTTGTGGAAAGCCGTCCCAGAAGATTTCAAGCTGTTACAGGTAGTCCCCGACTTACGAACATCCATGGAACAAGTTTCCACAGATGCGAACGGACAGCGGTTCCACAAACATTCGTAGATTAGAGCAAATCACGGAAGAAGCTCATGTAGACACTGCAGTTCCCCAATGCAAGGTACCAATATTTACAACTATATACAGGATTTTCAGTGAGTAAGTGAATGCATAAAATGGCCAGAGTCCGGGATATTGTATGTGTTAACCCTAATTTCGGAAAATCCTCAACAGCCGACAGAATGGATGTGGACGTCATCCTACAAAATAACGCCCCTCCACGTCCTCTCTTGTCGTCGCCTTCACACACAGCATGATTCTTTTCAAAGGTATTTTTACTTTATATTTTCTATTAATAATTTTTATATGAATATATTTGGGTTGTGGGATGAATCTCCGGAGGTATTGTTATTTATTATGGAGTAATTCGCTCTGAGACAAAATGGCGTTCTGGATTCCCCTTGCGATTCAAAGGCACAGAGACATTTCACTAAGAAATCCATTTTCCTTAGGTATGGTTATGGTTTTTGGCTACGTGTTGGCAAAGGGGACAGATTTAGTCACGTTATACTTTATATTGTATATTCGTGTCCAAGGTGTGCAAGACTCTCAATGCGAGTTTGCAAGGTCTAATAATACAAATCCAAAATCAGTAATTACACTTGCTCTGACGGTAGTACGTAGCGTTATCTAGCTAAGCTAAAAACGCTGAAATTAAAATGTCTAAAACTAAACATTCTAAAGCGTGGATGTATTTCACAACAAAGGATTCTGACATTCTGGATTCGACATGCAACAAATGTCTTTCAAGAATTGTGTGTAAAAGGAGAATCATGTGAAACCTAACGAAGCATTTGAGGACAAAAGCATTTGAAGTTAAAAGCAGGGGGATGCACAGTGTTTAACATCTTGCGGACATCAGCTGGCAGTGTGAGCGGTCAGTCAGACCAACCCTAGCCAATTCAGGATGTGTTGTTGCCAGATAAGGCAAATATGGTCATATTTCTGCAGATAATTGCTGAAATTACTGTAGAATTTGAATTCTGTCATTGGAGTTAAATGTGTGTAGTTGGTTTAGGTAGTATGTAAATTTGTTGTTTTGTATTTAATTATATTTATGTATACTTTTAACTTTATGTAAACCTTTAATATATTAATATATTATATATGTCTAATATATTGTTTATTTAATATATGGTTTATTTTTTAAACAAAGAGCCATCCTTAAATGTTATCTATCATTTTTTTTTGTGTGTCTCTTTTTTAATACTTTCGGTACAGGCACTGTTTTGGCACTGGTACTGTTTTAAAAGTATCGATTTAGCACAGGTATTATAAAAAAAAAAAAAATATATATATATATATATATATATATATATATATATTATATATATATATTTTTTTTTTTAAAGCACCTCAAAGGTCTGCATTCGATTACCGGCTCAGAGGTCCTCAATATGTGTCTGGTGATTTTCCACCAGATCATGCATTCCACCGTGCTTGAAAATCCATGTTTTACTCCTTTTCCAAACAAGCTGTTTTTGCGTCTGTAGCTTTAAATGCAGATACGCTTACTACCCTCATGTACTTATGCAGAAGCATTTAAAAAATCTGCATCACGCTATGTTATAGTGATGGGAAGTTTGAATCATTTTAGTGATTTGGTTCTTTGAATCTCGTTCAACAAAATGAACGAATCTTTTTTTGAGTCATTTAGTTAATTTCATTCTTTTGATCAAAAATAAAATGTTACATAAATATATAAAATAAATAAATAAAAATAAACATATTATGTTTATTGATAAAGAGAATCAGCAGCTCACCTCTCATATCTTTTGGTTCCGAATCGTTCCTTCGTTTGAATCTACTGCACGTCTATGGGAGTCGTGTGACAAAAGAATGAACGACTAGGAGTAGGAGACTCATTGAGAAGAACTGTTTCCCGTGTACTGCGCTTCATAGCGTCTATGGGAGTCACATGGCAAAAGAACGAACTAAAAGACTCAAAGGTAACTACTGTACTCATTTCTTTTGCCATGCAGTAGAAAATGTACGAATCACTCTCCGAGACTACTCGTTCTTCTGAGTCACGTTAAAGACTCGTTCAAAAAGAGCGAATTGTTCATGAACGACCCATCACTACTATGTTACAGTATAAGCAGGCCAGATAAGCAAGCCAAGTTACTAGCCTCCAACCTTAATGAACTTTAATGAAACCCAAATTCCCTGGTACATTCTGTTTGCGTTCTCGATTCTACTGCCGATTGACGTCCATTGGTACATGTGGTCCTCACTGCACTGGAGAATTATGATTAGTTTTTGCATTTGGCAAATACAGTATATAGCTCTAATAGCATTATTTAAACAGATTTTAATATCAGGTCTTAATAATAAAACCAACTGCCTAATATTGTGTCCGTCAATGGATTGGACTTGTTTGTGCAGCACATCCAGATTGAGATCTATGGAATTTGGAGGGAAAGTTAAGATATTGGACTAGATATTTGTTCTGTCCATCAATTCGTTTTTCTACTATTTTTGCCGTGTGGTAGAGTGTATTATCCTGCTGAAAGAAGCCTCTGCCATTGGGGAATACCATTGCCATAAAGGGGTGTACTCAGTCAGCAAGAATGTTCCATGTGAATGCCAAGGTTTCCAAGCAAAACATTGCCAAGAATATCATACCGCCACTGCCAGCTTGCCTTCTTCCTGTAATTCATATTTCTCAGGTATGTGACACAGATGCACCAGGCCATCCACTTCTTATGTGGTAGACAGGGGCCACACAGACACTCTGAACAGTCTGCATTTGCAGCAAGATGTGATGCATTTTGTGTTCTGACGCATTTCTATCATAGCTACCTTTTTTTTATTTACAGGCTCGGTTACAGTAGTCCTTCTCTGGTATAGGACCAAATGCACTAGACACTCCCTAACAAAGGTAACCAGGTATATTTACTTTTCAATTGTCACTGTGCTTAACTACATATTTCATATATATACCTTACTTGAGTAGTTTCCTTAGTGGATACTTTTTACAAACTGTTAATTATAATTTATACATATTTCCTCACACTTTTCGAACATATTTACATTATTTCCTGCAGTCGATTCTGTAAAGCTGCTTTGTGGCCATGACCATTGTTAGAAGTGCTATATAAATAACATTTAATTAAATTAAATTGAAC
Organism: Clarias macrocephalus; assembly: GCA_011419295.1. Lineage (NCBI taxonomy): Eukaryota > Metazoa > Chordata > Actinopteri > Siluriformes > Clariidae > Clarias > Clarias macrocephalus. The sequence continues at coordinate 34,435 of JAAGKR010001155.1, forward strand.
TTTTCTTCCACTACATCCTACAACAAATACTTGTACTATTTGAACTTCACAACATTTCTGCATGGTGTTTCGTTACATAACCAGAGTAGTGTGTAGTATTTGAAGCACTACCTGCTTGCTATCATGCATACGTGCATGATTTGCCTTCCCTAAGCACGTAGTAGGTGTTTAAAATCAAAAGCAAATATGGTGACAGATAGCAACAAAACTGCACTTCTCTAGGTCAGGGGAAGCTCAGTGGATAAGGCATTGGACTATGGTTCGGAAGGTCCCAGGTTTAAACCCCAAACCAACAAGTTACCTCAGTAGGACCCTTATGCAGGGCCCTTAACCCTCGACTGCTCACTTGTATACTGAGATAAAAAAAAAAGTGTAAGTAAGTCTCTCTGGATAAGGGAGTCTGTCAAATGCTTAAATGTATAGTCAGAAAGCAGAGGGAGAGAGACTCTTTTACTATGACGTTAAGGCCACTCTCAGCTAAGACAGGATCAGTATTTTTGATAATTTTGAAGGTAAGTCATTTTGCTCAAGAGTCATATTTTACTTAGGGTATCTCTAGCACAGGATTTGTGTTCTTTGCCCACCTCTGATCTGCAAATGCATCAGTGAGCCTTGGGGGCCCATGACCCTGTCTATGCCTCCTAGGCTCTAACTACGGTATACTGGAAATACCCCACAAGACCTGCTGCTTTGGACATGCTTTGACCCAGTCATTTAGCCATCACAATGGGGGCCTTGTAAAAGTCACTCAGATTCTTATGCTTGTCCATTTTGCCTCCTTCCAACACATCACATTTGAGAGCTGACAGTTCACTTGCTGCCTAATACTGTATATCCCACCACTGAAAAGGTGTCATGTAATGTGATAATCAATGTTATTCCCTTTACGTCTAGGTGGATTTAAGGTTATGGCTCATCAGTGTATGTGCGATGTCGTCCAGAGGTGAAATTGTCAAAAACGTACTCTTAAAATTCAATTCCTGAAGGCTGTCTGTGAAAATCATCCAGATGCAGACAATTCTTCCCTTAAGGACTAAGGACCAGGATAAAAACATTGTCTGCAATCTTGAGGCTTCAAAATAAAAATAACCAAAGAACACTGTGCGAATTCCGCTAACATTTTAGATTCCAGAAAAGCTTATAAATACTCTCCAGAAACATGTTTCAAATCAATCTTCTCCAAAATGGTTTGAGAAAAAGCTTTCTCTTTGAAAAATCCCTGTGTGGTTGTAGAACTGTAAAGTATAAGGAACATTGCGCAGCACCACATTTGTCCACAAGTGAGTAATTCTATCAACACTCCATATTGAGTCACTTGTCTTTCAGGACTGAAGAGTTTGCGATGTTCATTTGCATGTGAAAGAAAGTGATCTGACTGACCATCCGTGGCTGAAACATACATTTTGTATACAGTTCATTCTTAATACATGGGCTCTGCGCCTACACACTGTACAATCGCTACATCTGGCACACTGTGAGCTGAAACAAATACTTTTAATCAGTTTGGAAGCTTGAATGCAGTAGTGGATGGGATGCATTTCTCTTGTGTAAGCTACTACAGTTCTACTGACAATCCTGCCTAGGAAATGACAACCCTTGGGAAAAGTGTTCCAGGGATAGAAACACTGTTAAAGGCTTGAGGGAATTTATGTGGCACGGCAGAGGCAGGCTTGCCAGATACCATTTACTTTTCTCTGGAGTGCCAGTGTTAAAAACCAACCAGGCTTCTCCACTATCAGACAGCCTCGAGGTACTTCACCCAAACTGCTACGCTGGAATGGTATAGATATACGTAGCTAAGATTCCAAGTGCTTAACGTCTGTTATTGTAACTTGCAAAGAGGACGAATGCTAAAGTGGACAGCATGGGACATCACAAATAAAGACATCAAATTTTGCCTCACAGCAAAACAGGGAACAAAGCAAATACCAATTAATCATAGCACAAAAAACACCAATGAATTGCACCAAAAAAAAAAAAAAGACAAATTAACTTAATTTGTATTGCATTAAATACCTAATAAATAAAATGTAAACATAATAATTATGACCATTAGCAACGGAAAACATGTTATAACTTTGATCATAAGCATCATCTACATTAGGTTTTTAAAGGCCCTTCTCATGAGGTAAAGGTCCCTCGTGGAATTTGATGAACAGGAGCCTCATTGTTGCCTCGCTGCTTCACTGATCGCTGTGAATTGTTTATTGATTATTCTCTTAAGACATCCATTCAAAGATTACATTTTATCAGTTGCCTGCTCTGTATAGTAAACAGGAACACGTGTGCATTGCGGATCATTTGTTCACACTGTATACAAACTAAATCTGTTTGGTTTCTGTTTATTTTACTATGGCCCATATGCAAAAACTTGATAACGAATGTGATGTGGAAAAACAAACACACATTAAGTACAAGCTGGCGAATTATTCCTCTTTAGACATACCTGTAGGACTGATCATTTCTATAGCAATTGTTTTTAAAACCTAAAGTATTTACCTGACATAAAATAGTAAAATAATGATTTTCTACATCATTTACTACTACTACTACTAATAATCTAATTAATAATTATCACTACAGTGGAGGCATTAAAGTATACTTTTTATGTCTAACTTTTATTTTCAATTACAGCAAGAGTTCAATGGGTTGCTTTTCACAAGAGAAATTTCAAGAAATATAAGTGGAATATTGTTTTTATTGTTCAAGTATAATGTCAAGAGTAACAAAGCAACAGTCGTTGGTTTTTGCAGAAAGTTAGTGTTATGTGCCATTGGAAACCCTTCTATAAATACTAAATAAAATGGAAATGTTATCATATCAACAATTCATTTACTTTTAGTTTTGTTCAACTATATATAGTACCAGGAAACAGGTGACATGATTATGGACACCCTAGGCTCACTCATGGCCGTGGGGACCAAAGCCTAGTCTGTCCAGTCCAATCCCACAAAAGCCAATGCAACACAACTTGCAGAACCACAACCTGCCTTTCATGGAGCTCAGCAGACAAAGGGCCCAAGGCCACTGACCTGGCCTCCGAATTCTCCGGAGCCTAATTTGATCAAGCAGCCATGGGAAACAAGTCCGATCCATGGAGGCCCCACCCCGCAGGCCACAGCACCCAAAGGATCTGCTGCCAATGTCTTGGAGCCAGACACCACAGCACACCTCTAGAGGTCCCACAGAGCCATGCACCAATGGGCCAGAGCTGTGTCACTAATACAAGGGAATCCAAAAACTATATGAGTTTAATGTTAACGTTTAAAAAAACTGGCTGTGTATGAAATTTATACCACTTTACAGCTCATAAAACCAGTTTTAGGCAGCGAGCGCACAGTGGTACTGTAACTAACTGAATAGCATATTGGACTTCTAACTGAAAGGTTGTGAGCATATCTGCTGGCATAATGGGCTCAAATGCTTAGTTCTATAAACAACATAAATGTAAGTGTACCTCGATGAAGGTCGTCTGCCATATGCCATAACTGTAAACATAAATGGTTCATACTGGCCATTAACTCTAATTCCGATCCTGATCTCTTAAGACCAGAGCTTAGATTTTTGCATGCATTTTTGTCTAATGTTTCTACTAATAAGTGTATTGCACTTTTGCTGCCATTAGATGATGCTATTAAATGTAGCATCAGGTCTAATGAGGACAACAGGTCTAAATTAGACAGAATGAAGTATAATGTGCTGCAAACCCAAAAGGTAATGACTCCATATGAGGATGCAGGGTCTCAGGAGGCTAAAAACAGATTTTGTTTAAGGGTAAGATTAAACATTATGGTGGAGTATGATTTAAGATAATCTCCGGAATAAAAGGTAGTTCAAATTATCATACTATGCTAGCATAAAAATGAAAGATGTTTAGCAGGGTTTTAAAACCACATTACATAAAAACCACTTACAATGCCATCTGTCAGTATGCGTAATATATTAAGTAGCAAGTAGACAGTCAGCTCTTGAATTTGCTTCGATTAGAGGAAGTAAAAATGGGGAAGCGTAAGGATCTGAGTGACTTTGGTAATTAGACGGCAGGGTCAGGACTTCTTGTTCCTGGTATACCAAAAGTGGTGCAAGGAAGAACTAACCAGGATCAACCAGCAACAAGGTCAAGGAGCGAAGGCTACCTTGTCACAGCTTAATTGCATGGTGCTGGGTAGCCACAGACAAGCCAGAGTGCCCATGCTGGCCCCTGTCAACTGCATGAAAGCATGAAAGCACAAGAGCCTGGTACATGGCACATGGCCTGGTCTGATTAATCAATTTGTGATTGTTCTCTTTTACTTGCCAGAAGAAGGTAAGCTTGTACAGGCAGTGATATGCATTGTTAGAAGTGCTATATAAATAACATTTAATTAAATTAAATTGAACTTTTCTTCCACTACACCCTACAACAAATATTTGTACTATTTGAACTTCACAACATTTCTGCATGGTGTTTCGTTACATAACCAGAGTAGTGTGTAGTATTTGAAGCACTACCTGCTTGCTATTATGCATACTTGCATGATTTGCCTTCCCTAAGCACGTAGTAGGTGTTTAAAATCAAAAGCAAATATGGTGACAGATAGCAACAAAACTACACTTCTCTAGGTCAGGGGAAGCTCAGTGGATAAGGCATTGGACTATGGTTTGGAAGGTCCCAGGTTCAAACCCCAAACCACCAAGTTACCACAGTAGGACCCTTGAGCAGGGCCCTTAACCCTCAACTGCTCACTTGTATACTGAGATAAAAAAAGTGTAAGTAAGTCTCTCTGGATAAGGGAGTCTGTCAAATGCTTAAATGTATAGTCAGAAAGCAGAGGGAGAGAGACTCTTTTACTATGACGTTGTAGTGTGATGCTCTGCGCAGTTTTGCTGGAAAATCTTGGACATCCCTTTATGGCAACAGTATTTCCTAATGGGAATGGCCTCTTTGAGAAGGAAAATCTTGCTTGCCATACTGCAAAAAATGTTCAGGAAAGGTTTGAGGAATATGATAAAAAGTTAGATGTTGACATTGTCCCGATGTTTCCATCTGTTGGATGTGATGGACAAAGGAATCTATGAATGCCCCACCTTGCAAATTATCAAATCTTAACAGATCTGGAGATAGCATGCCTTCAGAGGTCTTTTAAAGTCCATGCCTCAATGGGCCAGAGCTGTTTTTAAGATCAGCCTTGAACAGTGAAATTCTTTAATCTTCACATATCCCAGCTTTTAGTTAGTACCCTGGGATCAGAGCACAGGGTCAGCCATTATACGACACCACTAGAGCAGACAGGGTTAAGATCCTAACTCAAGGGCGCAACAGGAGCAACCTGGCAGAGCAAGGCACGAACCGACATCCTTCCACTTAGTAACTCAGAGTCTTAACAAACTGAACCAGCACTGCCTCAGATGGGAAATCTTGAAAAATGAAATATTATAAAATACTTAAATATGCATGGGACCATAAGGGTTATTAATGTGATTATCAATGGCTTTTAATATTTTGTTCATCACTGACTGCAAATATGAGGCAAGTTCTGCAGTTGGGATATCATGCATGGTGTACTGTATATCAGTGAGAAGGAAAAAAAACAGAATTGTCATGGTGTACTCGGTGTTCGTGGTGGTAAGCTTACCATTACTTTACATTGATTGAAACGACAAGTGAGTTTATATTGTAATATATTATGTATGTTAACATAGATGAACTTTCTGATTCAGTAGCTCAGTGTTATACCAGCAGGTGGCAGGCTATGATCAATAAATTTTCCCCTTTTTATGCAGGTTTTCAGGATGCTATTGTACAAGTAAATGTGGACCTGGACAATAAAGCCATCTTATGTCAAAACTGTTCAAATGCAAATAAAATCCATTAAGATCAATGTAAAAAGTGTGTCACTGTTGTACTAGTTGGAACTGAATTAGCTCCCGTATGAAACATAGTAGATGAATGATCTGTGTTGTGATGCAAAGCACACAACAGCAGCACTGCAATGATCAGATACAGCGATATAATAAGCGAATATTGCTTTCTGGCTCTTTTCGACTGCCCCTCACTTTGTCAAAGCAATATGCTCTTCTGTGGCAGAGGCCATAAATGAAATCCCAGCTAAAGAAAATCTGCTAATGTGGCATGTAATTGGCCCTCTGGCCCTTGCGTGCTATTTGCCAACTTCGGATTATGAGCTCTGTGCCCGTCATCCTGCTTTGATCTTCCTTTCTTTCTGCCATAAGAAATAAAAACACACAAGATGTTCAGAGTTTAGGAGAGTTTCTGGATCTTTGTAGAAGTAATTGGTCCAGGGGCAATAAAACTGACGAAAGTCAAACCTTCCTCAGGGTATAAAACAACAGTGGAACAATTTAGGGGAATGTATAATGCTGAGCATCTGCACCAGAATAGCTTTAAATTCTTGATTAAGTTCAAATGGAGTATCGAGTCGGATATCTAAACCAACATCCTGATATATGTAGAGTAAGTCAAAAGAGAAGGCTTGATGAAGTAATAAATCCACCACTTAATGTCGAGCTATCGTTTTCTTTAGCCATTAAGGGAAGGCAAGTCGAAAGCCAAATTTCCTTCTCGTCTTGGCAGGCTGGCGAAACCCCTAAACAAGCCTGTTTGCACAGCAGTATTCACAGGAGAGGGATGATCTTAAACCCATACATACAACCCATAAAGAAATAATATTTATATACGTGTGTGTATGTTTTCATAAATGTTACATACTGTATACTCACCGGCCACTTCATAATGTACACTTGTTCAACTGCTTGTTAATGTGAAAATCTAATCAGTCAATTACACGGCAGCAACCCAATGCATATAGACATTTAGGCATGGTCAAGACAATGTGCTGGTTAAACCTAAAATCAAAATGTTGATGCCAGAGGAGAATGGCCAGACTGATTTGAGCCGATAGAAAGACAACAGTCACAGCCGAGTAGAGTTGGGGGACCGCATCTATTCAAACTTTCAAATACACTTGGGGGGGCAGCGCTATCTGCTCCGTCCGCTTGTGTGAGCTCCTGATTGGATGTGGAGCAGTGATTAATGTGGGAGCACTAAGTACCTCTCATCCCTCCCCTCTGAGAGCGCTGGGCCAATCAGCTCTCTCTAGACCTCCGGCTGCGAGAGGTTGCAGCATCATCTGGGAATCGAACTAGCGATCTCCGGATGATAGGGTGAGCGCTTTACCCCTGCGCCACTCGGAGGCCTTGGGAACGTTACTGGTTAAAGTAACTAATTACATAAAAAAATTACTGTCATTAAAAAGTAATCAGTTACATTACAGCGTTACCTTCTGATAAAAGTAACTAGTTAGAGTACTTTTCCATTGCAAAAAATTAAAACTCCTTGATTCCACATGCATGTTGTTTTAGTCATGCATGTGTTTTTATAATTATTCTACTATCATCACTCAATAACGGGGGGGGGGGGGGGGTATCGGGGGCGGGGCTTGTAGGACTTTCACACACACACACACTAACAAAATGACTGCTGTCTGGCTCATGGATAATATACTGTAAATTGTCTGAATAACAGATTACATTTTTAAAAATATCACTAAATAACTGAGTACTTAAATGGCGGCCCTAACGCGTTAGATTACTCATTTCATCAAAGAAGTAATCCAAGTACTTTGGAAGCATCTCTGAACACCCAACATTTTACACCTTGAAGCAGATGAGCTACAGCAGCAGAAGAACACAAAGTGCCATGTTCCTATCAGCTAAGAATCTAAAACTGAGGCTACAACTTGCCTGGACTCAACAAAATCGGACCACAGAAAATGGGAAAAACATTGTCTGTGCAACATTCGGATGGTTGGGTCAGAATTAGGCATAAACAACACGTAAACATCGTCCCTTGTTCAGGCTGCTGCTGGTGGTGTAATGGTGTGAGGGATATTTTCTGGACACACTTTGGGCCCCTTTAATGTTGTTGCTGATCATGTCCATCAGAAATTCGAAGCAAACTTTTCTCTTCTATTAATCGCCTATTGAAACCAATTTCAATCTCATCTGGAAGCTACACAGGAGAAAAGCAATAACATCTTTACTTTCTTCAGGAAAAAAGTGGATACCATCTGCGTCCAGCACTTACTTTTGCAGATGCAGAAAAGCTAGTCCATGTGTTTGTCTCCTCCAGGCTGGACTTCTGCAATGCACCCTGGAAAAATCCTTCAAAAGCTGCAGTATATTCCAAACAGTGCTGCTAGGATCCTGATGAGAGGGCGTAAATACAACCATATTACACGCATTCTTAAATCTCTTCACTGGCTCCCTTTCTTATTCAGAATTGATTACAAGGTTGACCTTCTTACCCACCAGTGTATTTATGGGGATGCCCCTCCCGGCCTCAAAGTACTTATTACCTCACATACTGTATGTCCACACGCAACCTCCGCTCTGCTTCAGTACATCTTTTGAAACCGCCTAAGACCAAGCTTCATACTATGTGAGATCGGGCTTTTTGCTCAGATGCACCTAGACTATTTGCTTCAAATATAAAGTGCATTATAAATAACATTTATTATTATTATTATTATTATTATTATTATTATTATTATTAAGCAGCAACTGTGTGATGCTATCATATCAATATGGAACGAAATAATCTTTAAACATTATTGAGCCTATGCCATGACAAATTTAGGCCAAAGTTGGAGCCAAAAGTCGGTCCAACCCAGTACTATGAATGTGTACCTAATGAAAGGGCCGGACCAATTTTGCTACATGGTGATGTATGTATGCCCCTAAATGTCAAAATTATATATTATGCATACATATAAATATACATAAAACACATATTACTTATACATTGCCAAAGGGGTATGCCAGAAAGGGACCAATTTCATATATGCACCATATACTGTATAGTGCATTTTTCCTATTTTATACATGTCCATCTACTACATTTCCGTAAGGGAAACATCGGGAAGAGTTCCTGATATGATTCAGGATCAGGAAACGGACATGATTTAGTTGTTGTGACAGAATTATCCCCGAAGCATGGCCAATGATATAGAGAATAGAAATGTAATCTGATAGCTCTCTGCGTTGTTCACTAAGCCAATCATGAGCTACAAAGAAGACAGCGTTAAACCTCCAGTGTTGGTTTTCAGGGTGCCTGAATCATTTCCACCCTGAAGTGACACTATGTGATGACTAACTCGCTTCAGCTAGTGATTCATGAAACAAGCGCCCATTTTCCGCCTCTCCTCCCACCTCCATTTTATTTTCTCCATCTCTCTCTCTCTCTCTCTCTCTCTCTCTCTAATTCCAAATCGGCTTTTCATGTTTAGATGTTCCAGAGACCTGACAGACACAAAAAGAGAAACTCTGCATACATGTTCACAAATTCTCATAATGTTGCTACTGTAGTATGCAGATACTCAGATAGAAAAGATAGGAAGATGTTCATTTAATATTTATATGGTGTAGTTTTTAAACTTTAATTTATTCCAAGAGCAAATGACAGGACAGTGCATCCATTTTCCAAACGGTGGAGAAGATGATACTCGGGTAATACAACGAGGATAGCATGATGTACCTTCTGCAAGAAACTGAGGAAAATGAGGGGTGTTTTGCTGTAATTTCAAGACACCATTGATTCATATTATTGTCCTGTTGCATAATCATACATGTCAATATCAATGATGCCACCTGCCAGTCAAGACCTTTTCTCCAGTCCCAAGCTCAGCCCTGGTGTCTAACGTATGACACACGACAGTGGTAATTTGTGCAGAGCAAAACCGATTTCCAATGACAGCTAAGTGTGTGTGAGAGAACACTCCTTGCAGGCTGACCCTTTAACCAAGCCTGTAATGATTGATGGCACTAAATTGCAGCTACAATGTCTATCAGCACAGCTGCCTTTTCCTCCTGATCTGAAAATAGAGCTGGCGATTGCTCAGTTCTCCCAGGGCAAAAAACAAAGGACATCTAATTTTGTTATCTTTCAAGTGCCTTCCACATGAAAAGTCTCTACCCTTAAGTGAGTCAGATGTTTCTAGGAAAATAGTAGGATATAAGAATAGGATTAACTCTTACTGGGTTAAATGTGGAAATCTAAAAATGCTCTTGTGAAGTTTCATTCATTGTTCAAAGATCGATCCTGTTCATGCACATGGTGCTGATTAATTTTCTACAGGGGACAAATTTACTGTAGATTGGACACTTTATATTGTATGTATTGGTGATAATGCATAATCCTAATTTCTATAGGAACATTCATTGATATTTGTACGGCAGACGCGATATGTAAGAATACGTGTAATCATTGAAATGTCAAAGCTTTCTGAGAGGAGGTGTTGACTTGCTTGTGGGGATTTTTACTTACTCTAAGAGTAGAAAGGAATATTATTGATCCATCGTGGGATATCAAACAATAGGCAGGGCTTAGTAACTATTAATATAATGTGTTACTATTCAGTGCACAGTTCATGAGTGGTGCAGCAGTAATGCATTCATCACTATCATCTGCTAATCACGGGTTTAATTCCCACTGTATTTGTTTTCATATGTTTACTTGTTGGTCTTTCGGCTGCTCCCGTCGTGGGGTCGCCACAGCGGACCATCCGATCCGCATAACAACTTGGCACAGGTTTTACACCAGATGCCCCTCCTGAAGCAACCCTCCCATTTTATCCAGGTTTGTGACCGGCACTGCATCCAGTGGCTGGGGTTTGGGCATTGGGTGGAAATCGACCCAGGGCCTTATGCATGGCAGGCAGGGAACCTACCACTGAGCCTCCAATGCCTTTTATATGTGTAAGTTAATCTCTGCATAAATAATAACTCAGTTTTAGTTTGTTAGACTTAGGCTTCCCATGCTGTCCTCATAGCTGTTTTTCAATTAATCCTGGTTTTGTTATTTTTTTTTAGTCTATAATTTTTTTATTTATTTTCTTATTCTATACCGCTTATCCTGTACAGTGTGACAGGGGACCTGGAGCCTATGCCAGATGACTTAGGGCACGTGGCAGGGCACACCATGGACAAGGTGCCAGTCCACCACAGGGCACACACACACACACAGAATTTGAGAACGCCAATTAGCCTAATCTGCATGTTTTTGGACTGTGGGAGGAAACTGGAGTACCCAGAGGAAACTCCCCGAGCAGGGGAAGAACCTGCAAACTTCAAGCACACAAACCAATGGAATCAAACTGAGACCCTGGAATTGCGAGGTGAAAGTAGGCCACCGTTCCAGAAGTACGGCACCGTGCCACCTCTATAAAATATTTTAGTTTTTTATTTAAATTTTGATTTTTATATATAACTATTTATTCAGTCTAGGAAGGTTGATGTAAAAAAAAAACTAAAGACTAGATAACGTTTCTACACAACTACTGCACACCTCTGCACAATTACTGAAATTACTGTAAGTTCAGTCTACTGTTTGATTTCACTGCTCCAAATGATGCACCAATCTTAATTATTTCTGACCTTTCTGACCACAAAATCCCCACTTTAATTTTTTCGAAGCATCAACAGCAAAATTTAAATTTTCCGACACTGGAAACTCTACAGGTTAGAGTGCTCTGCAATTTGTTGCTAACACAACATATGTCTTAATCATTATTATTATTTTTTTTACTTAATGTTTTTCTCTCTGCTTGGTGCAGCAGATCATCCAGTTCACACGTTTGATCGGGCACAGGATGTGCTGGATGCCCCTCTTGACACTATCCGGGGATTTGGGAGCTACAGTATAATAGGGGTGTCCTGCAACCCCAGTGGCTGGGTGTAGGGCATTGGATTGGAAATGAACAGACCAGAAGCTTTCCACTGACCCACCAATGCTCCAAAATATTTTGTTTAGTATTTTAAGAAAACACATGTGAAAGCCCAAAACTCCGGAGCTCATTTTATTACGTTGGCAGGAAAAGTGACCTGTACTTGAACTATGAATACAAAGCTAAGGAAATGCAACAAAAACACTTGAGGGTTTTTAAGGTATAAGAGTCAGAAAACTTCTTTGTGATGTTTATCTTGTTTTCTTGTTCAGACATATGGCTTTCTTGGCAGGGGTTCTCGCTTTAATGGCAGTAGGTGCCTGCAACAAAAATAGCTTGAGCCACTGAGAATCAGCTTTAACGTATCAGACTCAACGGGTAAAGCCTGAACATCCCGCAGCTGAGGGAGAACCACTAAAGGAGAAACAATCTATTCTGGGAAAACTGAATCTGCTTGAATCAGGAATCAGGCTCTCGATAGAGAGGAAGCAGGATGCCAAATTGTAAATTAAAGAAAAAGGAAAGGATGAAGGGACCGCAGGGTGCATTTTGTGCATCTTGCATCCTGCCTTGCAAGAGAAACATCTTAGCAACCAACCAGATGAAACAGGGATCATCATGGAGAACTTGCATTAAACATCATGTGAATTATAAATCACTTTTGTGTTGACCCTTGATTTCTGCTACCTAGTAAAGGTTAGGATTTCATAAAAATTTGTTCCTGGGGTATCTGGAACAAATCAGGAGTTAACCCTAAAGAAGTAAACGTGAACTGTGGCGAGCTTTATAGTGGCTTTATTTTTGCCTTTTTTCATCATTACTGCTGTCCTCAGTGTAAGGAGCAGGAGGGCACCTTGTAGTAATGGCAATATTAAATACTATTTCGGTGCAATAAATGTGTGATCTCCTTGACTTTTGCTTGAAGCAATGATTGTCTTTCATTTCATCATCTTTATGTCTCACGTCTATACTGTGACATATTTGCACTTGTTTGTTGAAGCATTTTTTGGACAATTTTATTAAGGGTCTCTCTCTCTCTCTCTCTCTCTCTCTCTCTCTAATGAGTATTTTGCTCAGCTGTGCAGCTCATCAGGCTGTGTGGGGAATAAAACCAAGTAGGGAGCCATCTGTCAAACATTACTTTCATCACAGCTTCCTGTTTTTTTCCTCCTCTTTTCATCACCCCACTGGAGGTAACTACACCTTTGTTAAAAACTTCAGCTTCATTAAAGATTTTCATTAAAGAATCTAATGTTTATAGATGATTTATAGAACTGCTTTCAGTGAGGTTTGAATTGTATGATTGTTGCTAGATGTTGCTAGAATTAAAGGTGAGGTCAGCGATATTGGAGCCAACGGAAGTTGTCCTCACATTGCAGTCGCTGTGCGACAGCGGGCCTACAGCCAACACACAACACCGCTTCTCACTCAGACAGCAAAGTGGTGCTGAAAGGACAGCGCCAGCCAGCACATTCTTTGTAACATGCTACATTGGCACTCTGTGTCGGTGTTCTGCGTGCTCCGTTATTTCACGCTACGAGCTGTAAAAAAATTTTGCTTAGTAGGAAAAGATTGGGTCTGTGTTGCTGAATCCTTGATAAATGGAAAAAGGGAATGAACAATGTAGAAGACCATGAGCCAAGCAGTCAAGATTAAGAAATGTCTCTACACACATGTCAATCATGTTTTCATCAATTCATAAAGATCTTCTTTTGTACAGTACTACAGAAAAGGGTTTCAAGAGACCAAACTGAGTCCTACAAAGCAAAAAAAAAAAAAAAAAAAAACGTAGTTTGGGTCTGTTCCTGGGTCACCATTTTTGCTATTTATATCTGCAGTACACCCCTCGGGTTCTCTACCACTGTTATGGTTTCTGTCACATGTCTGTTCAGACTTATTTAGTTTTATCGTTGACTTTTAGAATGAACATGTTTTCAGTAAAACATGAGTATTTAGTTGTGATTTATCGTATGTATCTTAGAAATCTCTGGTTTACTATTCAAGATAATAAAAGTGATGTGTAAAGAGCAATTAAAAATTATCAGGAATTAAATTCAAAATTATGCATATAAACTTTTGAAATGATTTTTAAATGATGGTTTGATCATGATGGTTTGTCATTTTAAAAAGTCCCTAGAGGGTGTTTTTTTGGTAAACACTGCTTTATCAGATCGTGTTGCATCTGATTACATAAATTCATGTAAAATATTTATCTAAGGGCAATTAGAATGGAATTCAACAAATAAATAATTATCGGTTTAAAATGAACAGATAACAGTTTGCAAGCCAGGAATTTTTAAAAACTGAACCTTTACATATATTAGTTTAAATGTCCCATATTTGACTATTTCTTTAAAAGATCTCAGAGGTTCACCAAAGTGTGTGTCGAAGCTCCAGCTGAAACTGATCTCAGGGCATTTTCACACTAGACACGATTGATTTGTATCATGTCCAGGAACGATTGCTCCACCTTCCCCTCTCCCCACTGGCCAGCTTTCACATAATTATGTTTTGTTGAACTTGGGTACACTTGCATTTTTTTTATCTTTTCATACAGCAGGTGTATCTAGGAATGCACCTAACTGGTTTGCAAGCGACGATTTAAAAGAAAGAAGAGAAGGAATAGTCTATCTTTGCTTTATGCCAAATATTATTGATATTTCTGAAAATTGTCAAGAGCAACACTCTCGCATACCTACTGCACCTGCCTTATGTTTGGGACAGCGGATGAGATTGGTGTGTGTTAAGCGCACTGAGATTGCGGAGGAGAATCGACTGTGCTGCATCGTCCGTTTTCAGGCTTCCATATCTGATTCAATCCATGCCGCTGTATTGTCCTCGAGTCCACCTTTTCCAGCAGGCTCGGGCACAGTTCCAAGCACGGAACGACAGCGTTCTCACTGATCAAAATGAACCAGACTTTGGAGTCATGTGTTCTCTGAAACGATCCCTCTGAAAGGATCCCGGGGCTCTAATGTGAAAACGGCCATAATGTGAAAATGCACTTTATCATTCCTGAAACTCCCTCTTTTTCACTCCTCTTCCAAATCCGCCATGTCTGGGTCTATGTAAATGAGCTCCTGCTGAGGACTCCTCCCGACAGCAGAGCTGAGCAGTTTTATGGAGCTGACAAACAAACCAGGCTTTTTTTTTTATATGTGGCCACATTTGTTAAAATTTAAATTCTAATTTAAGATCATTCAGGCATATATTTGAATTTTGACCGTGCATACCATCAAAACGCAAACAAGAACACCCTGTGAATGACTAAAAAGGGAATTTTGCATAAAAGGTCCCATTTATAATAATGATGAACCATTCTAGCTTGGGTAGAATGAGTGTATTGGTTTTGGGCCAGTTATTTACAGGGTCGGGTTTCCAGCTCGACGCCCGATTACTGTATGTCTACACTTCTGTAATCGGGCACTTCTAAGGGCTTCTAAGGACTTCTAAGGACATTGCTCAAAAGTCCAATAGTGATAACCTGGCGGCGTCAGGGCTCGAACTGAGGACCTCCTGGTTTGCAGTTCAATCCGTTGCCCGATGTGCCGGGCTGCATGTAGACAAAACCATCCACCCACCTATTAGTTTTAGGGGCCTGGTTTAGAGAGAATGCTATAAAGGTATTTGCTTTGCTATCTAATTAAGCTTGGTAAAATTGGTCACTATATATTTAACCTTTTTTCCTTATAGGAACTGTGGAATGATAATAACTTGGTGTGTATTTTGTGACAGGACGAAAAAAAGAAAGATGCTTAAAGACAACAAGAAGAACTCACTGTGATTGTATAATATACAATTTAACTTTAATGTAATCTTCCATAAATAAGAAACCAGTGATTATGCACTACAAACAGAGACTTGTTCTCCGTTCACCTTTACAGAATTGACACAAATTCACGCCGTCCTTGCTCACACACATACACACTTAATTACAGTGTTAATTGACATAAATTGTTCTTTTGTGATAATACCGATGCCTGTAGCGCTTCGTTATAATGCGTTTACTCAAAATATCTTTTTGTCTCTTTTGCAGTACCAATCGAACAGTTATATCGTATACTGAAATTAAGAACACTTGGAATTTAAAAAACGATGTCTCATAAAGCATTAATTTATCAAATAGTAATACATTTAAAAAAAGAAAGAAAAAAAAACAACACAAAAAATTTGTCATTTTTTTGTAAATATTTCCATGTTGTGCTTAAAGTAATGAACCTAACTAGACCGACACGCACTCGCACACGTAGAAAAGACATGCTTTAGATTTGAGGATCACAACAGCACGTGTGACGGACCGAAATACACACAGCATACATTAGCAAACTGACACACACACACATACACACGGCGATGAAACAAGCATGCAAGGAAAGGACAACATCTGTCCTTCTTGTACTCGAAGGATTCGGTATGCATGTGTTTGGTAGTAGAGTATGTTTGTTGGCATGGGTGTGAAACCAGGAAACATGCTTTGGCTAAATAATGAGCATTGCTTTTTGTGCTTAGTCTATGTGTCGATAAAAAACATGGCTTTAGGTCAGCGGCTGCGGCGTCTGAAACGGAAAGGAAGAACAGGTTCTTTTTTCGTATGTGCTCCATCTGTTATAATACCAGTCTTGATGCAGTGTAGAGAAAGTGTACTAATCTGTACGCGCCAGCGATCAGAGACGGCATATCCGCATAATTCTTTCATCTTCATGCTGTTAGTTCTAATTAGATGAAACTCATTTCCTGCCCTGAAGGAAGAAGGCATATTCTAAGAATAAAATCTGAAGACTACCAACTGTACCAGCGGCTCACGCTGAAAACAAATGTTTGATAAAGAGGTCTAACTGAGACAACTTCTTTTTTACAATTAAGGAAATGAAAGGAGCTGCACTGGCTTTATCGTTCTTCACAAAACAGTTACTAACCCACTTCCAAAAGAAGCACCCGTGTGCTGATCTAGGATCTGTTTTTAGCAAGCTTAATGTTAAACTGTTA
Source organism: Clarias macrocephalus (assembly GCA_011419295.1). Classification (NCBI taxonomy): domain Eukaryota; kingdom Metazoa; phylum Chordata; class Actinopteri; order Siluriformes; family Clariidae; genus Clarias; species Clarias macrocephalus. The sequence goes on from JAAGKR010001155.1 coordinate 51,144, forward strand.
GGAAGGATGATTGTCCTGAAGTTGATTCAGGATCAGTACATTTGTGCCCAATCATGCTGAAACAGGATGAAGAATATGTTCTTGACTTAAAATATTTTGACAAAAAAAAAATATTGTAATCACTCAGATTCTTACGCGTGACAGGTATGACCCCAATTTTGCTGTAATTTCCAAATGACTCAATCATTCATACCACTTTATCCCGTGTAAAGGATCGCTGCAGTCCTGGAGTCTCTCCAGGAGACTTGGGACACATGGCAGGGAATACCCTGGATGGGTTGCCAATTCATTGCATAAATGTTCATTCACACACTACGGGCAATTTGGGAACGCCAATTAGCCTAATCTGCGTAGCTTTAGACCGTGGGAGGAAACCAGAGAACCCGGAGGAAACCCATAGGAAGAACATGCAAACTCTATGCACACGGACCCCGAGGCGGGAATCGAACCCGGACACTGGAGGTACAAGGCGACTCATTAAGTCACCGTGCCATCACTATATAGTACAGTGTAGCATATACTGTAGCATACCAAAAAATCTTTCCCAAGTCTTTCCAGAACGCCATCGTATTTCCCTATAGTTCTTAGTGCTTTGTTGCTATGTCAAACTCATCAAATTTGTTCATTATTCTGGAATATCTTTTGATGTAAATTTTTGACCTTAAATCGATTAACCACTTGTGTCAAAAAGTCAGAAAAAGACACAAAAAAAAACTTTTTGAAAAAGTGAAATCCTGCTATGTGTTCTAGTGCGCTGACATCAGACTGCATAAATGAAAGACAATGAATCTATGAGACATTGCCTAGCAACAAGAAGCGTTGAAGAATAATCACTCCTGATGCTTTTCTATTTTTTTTTTTTTTTTTTTTTTTTTTTGCCTGGCATCGTGTACACACATTGTGCTAAGAGCACCGAACAAAGTTTAACCATTCTCATGTGACTCCTATTTCTCGAGCTTGCGAGACAAGACGAGACGAGACGAGCACTTTCTTGGAATTCAGTAAATAAATAATGTTGGCTCTCTCTGTCTCTCTGTCGAAAAATGGGTGTCTGAGACAACCTAGCCCTTTTAAATCCACCTCATGTGGATGACGAAATAACAAGCTTTGTAAAATGCATAAATCTAAGGGTGCCGCAAAATGTCTGCAGGAAATAGCCTTGTGACCGCTTACAGAAAGAAGCAGCGAAATGTCCCAGTCAATGCAATGAGCATCCTGAGGATGCTGAAAACTCTCCATTATGTTAATTTGCGTGAGATATCACGGGTGGGAAACTTACGAAACAGTACTTACGAAACAAATGGAAGTTACTAATTTAGAGGGCAAAAATGATCATTTATTAAAAATTAAATCCAAAATGCATTAAGCAGCCAGATAAATCAAATGAAACAGCGGTGATGCAATCTGGAGGAACCAGTGCTTTGCCGTTCACGAACAGGGTAGGATTAATGAGGGGAAGATCACAGCTCTAAATTTCAAAGATTTAAATATTCCAGTCCCCAGCAAAAACTTCTCCACTTTGGCCTGGCCCCAGCATACTGAAAAAAAAACTTTCTAACTTAATGGTATCTAAGCACTAATGAGACTGTGAGATATGTGCATTAGTGTAGCGGGGAATTATATAGAGAAATAAAGATAGTTGTTCTGTATTCTGTTACAAGTTCTGCACAATTAAAAGTCCCAGTTTGACTTGAACGTGACATTGGGGATTGGGGGTGGGTTATAGAGCTCTTGCATGTAATGTCAGCCAATATTGTGTCCAGCAATCACTCTGGCGCTTTATTGTAACAGACAGTCCTTGCGCATGGGGGACGCCACAACATATAAGGTCAAAATTGCAGAAGACAGGTTGATTAGTTTCTTACAGGCAAAAAAGAAATGAGATTTGTGGTTATCGACCATCCAGCGAGGAGACGAGTCCCTTTTTGGTGCTCTCTGGAGCCTGTGTAGTGACCGTTTTATCTCAAGCAACAGCATCATCATGACATACTGTACATTTTCAGCAAATTTTACCATAATAATTATCTGTATATTTACCAGTGTTACGTTTGCTTCGGGGCACGAGGTGGGGCACATCCTGGACAGGGGGCACACATACTACAGTTAGTTTGGGAAGACCAATTAACCTGCTCTACATGTCTTTGGATTGTGTGAGGAAACCAGAGTAGCCGGAGGAAAACCACTAAGCACGGGCCGAACAAGCAAACTTCACGAGGGCACACCTGCGTCAGGAATCCAACCATCAACCATTGTGAATGATTTTGGCAAATGGTGCTATGAGTCTTACCTGCAGCTTAATATTTCTAAAACCAAAAATATGATCATTGATTTTAGAAAAAGTGGTCACAGTCATGATGCCTATCGATTAAAGGTCTTGAGTCTAAAAGCATTAAAATTTAACTAAAAAATTTTTTTTTTGTATGAAACTTTTCTCAGGAAACGGCCTGTAATTAACGTGGATCGAACTCCGATGTCCATGATTTATCGTGCTTTTATTGAGTCAATTTTATCTTATTGTCTAGTGTCATGGTTTGGGAGTGTTTCTTTAAAAAATAGGAATTCTCTGAACCAGATTATTAAATGGGCAAGTAAGCTGATTGGACATCCACAGTGGAACCTAGTGTCACCAAACAATTATATCGACTAGGGAAGTATTATAAAGGATAACTTACATCCCTCGCAATTTTGACTAAGCACTTAAAACATTTGTTTTATTGAATTGTATCGTATTGGATTTATTTGTTGCATGAACAGTGTATGAATGGATTCACCTTTCTTCTTTTATGCTGCAAAACTAATTTACCTACTTGAATGACGTATATATTTAGTGATTCCTTATTATTTAGGTTGGGGGTGTTATCCTTGGCATGATTGGCAGAAAAATTGTGAATGTTTGGATTCTGGATCACGTAAATGCAAGAGCTTTGTATAGAAACTTAGGTAGAATTTTGCTGTCGAAATAATCATATGCACCCCAACAGCATCATTTTCTGGCCTTCATGTTTAAATTTGGGTTCAAAATCATTTAGGTACAGTATATATGGAAGTCAAGACAATCTACTGTAAACCTGATAGGTGACAGATTATTAAGTTATGGGTAGAGTTTTATGATTTTTGTGGTTTATTTCCACCCACTCAGGTATAAATATATTTAGAGCTCATAAAATTAGGATCTTATTCTTGTATGTATGAATTTTGACAGCAAAACAAATCCACAGTCATGTGTATGTACTGTAGTGTATGAGTGTGTTTTTTTTTTTGTTTTTGTTTTTTTGGGTGTGTGTTAATAAGATTGACCATGTTGTCATGCTGGTAGAAACACACAGGTATCACTTTGCTTTTTCTTCTAAATACTACATTCCTCATCCAAAACATCATCTCTCTCTCTCTCTCTCTCTCTCAACACACAGACGCACCTGAACACATAATATACAGGCAAGGATAATAAATAGAAGTTATAATCCATAATATATGAATAATACATAGATACATCTATGGTAGTTGTATCTCTACATCATCTATTTCGCTCTCTTGTGCTATGCTAGTTATTTTTGTGGCACTTCTTTCAAGCAAAAATGTTAAACACAGTCCACCATTTAGTTTCTTTTCAGGAATGAGTCAAAAAAAGAAAAAAGAAAAAAGAAACAACTTCCCCAACACTTGCACAAGACGAGCACATAACGGTAGAAGTTAGTAGAAAGAGTAGCTGGAGGGGTTGGAGGGAGATGATGCTGGTTTGCGCAGGTGGTTCTGTGGAGAAAAGAGGAGGTCAAAGAGGAGCCTGGGACATCTGGGGAATCTAAGGAGCACATCTCAACTGCTGCTGAACCTGTGGAAGGGAGCAGGATGTGGTGGATGGTGAAAATACTGATGTAAAGAGTGAGAAAGTGACCAGAGAAAAAGACAGACCCAGTACTGAATAAGCTGAAGAGGCTTCTCGAATTTGAGATTAGCAGGTGCTGGAACGAAGCCGTGTAAACCGTGTAGGAAGCAATGTATCTGAGTTCCCTCCAGTTATTAAAAAGAATCTCAAGACCCTCCACCACAAGCACCGAGAATCCACCTCAGTGGGAGCTGGTCCCATTCCAACAACACTAATTATGTGCAATAACAAATGTAAACATCAATTGGAACACTTTATAGATACAGTATGTCACAACAGTAGGGAGAATAATTACGTGGTTGCACAGGAAGGAAATCTCTTTCTCTGTCTCGCTCTCTCTCTCTCTCTCTCTCTCTCTCTATTTCTCTCTTTCTTTCTCTTTCTCTCCCTCCTTTGCCTTCCCTTTTGCGGCTCTCAGAAGCCAGGCACGTGGCAGTAGGCCTCCAGCGAAGCCAGCAGGATATAGATGAGCCACAGGATGAGGAAGAACAGAGCGGTGAGCAGCTTGGCGGTCCGCGGGCCCCCGAGCTCTCCTCCAGAGACCGAAGGCCGACGGCGGTACAGCAGTGTGACCACGGTGCCCAGTGCCAGCATGGTGAAGAGCGTGACAGAGAAGGCCAGTGAGCCGGGTGGCACATGGAACTCCTGGCCTTTGCTTTGCCAATAGACAGCGGCGATGGTCCACGCAACGCCGATGCCCAGGAAGACGTTTACGGCATTGCTGCCCGTCACATTGCCGATGGAAGCGTCAGCGTATTGGTCCTGTATGGCCGCCACTTTGCTGGCAAAGGTGTCTGAAAATTTTTTTTTTTTTAGGAAATTTAGTTAGTGAAATGTTTTATCAGAGCAAAGAAATCATCATCACTAGTTTAGTCAGGTGAGTAGTTAAATCAGTTTCACATAACATGAGGAACACTGGATAGATTTAAAAACATTAAAGCATACTGTATTAACTTATTTTAAACTTTTTTCTTTTTTATTAATAATTGTATAATTTTTAATAATTGATTGTATTATTATTATTATTATTATTATATGCATTTGTCTTAGCCCTTAGAACACTTAGAAGTACTTGACTTTCGACACTGCTCAATTTGAATCACTGTGGCAGACTCCTATTAGCTCTCCCTAATCTCAGTTAAAATTGTCTAATATTTCATCTCATTCTTCAGATGCAGTGAAAATTTACGTCTACGTGACATTTTTTATGCATACAACACTTTCGGTAAACATCTGCATATGCAAGAGAAAACCGATTTTTCTACTAGACAGGAATCTATGATGTCGCTTTCAGGCTAAAAAAAAAAAAAATCCTCTGCTAAGGAGTTCCATTGTAGCCAAGAGAATATATGACTACCCAGATGCCATTATTTATTTCCATGAAACAGCTAATCAGTGACCTGTAACTCGGGTCATCAGCGGAGTGTCTTTAGGCACCGGCCTATTATGGATCTACAGTTCAGTATTGTATATACAGGATTATCGTCAGAACGTCTTTAGCAGTCGTTGGCATGTGGATTTCCACCAGGCTGGACGCACAGCAGTGGTTTAAGGCTTAAAATGCTTCATAAATAAGATTGAATTTACTTAATTAAGTCACATTTAATTTAATTAAGCATATAAATTTGTTTTGGACCCAAAAGAAAATAGAGGTAAACAAGAAAAACAGTGGCATCAATTGGGATGTCTCTACTGCCAACAAGTCTAGTCCTACTTCTTACAAATCTGAAGCCCGAAACATCTTTAAAATATTCTTCAAACATGAAATAAACCTACTGAAAAAAAAAAAAAACACGCAACACTTTTAAACATCTGACCCTGCTGTGTTCTTGATCCTGTTCGGACCAATTCCGCGATCTAATCAACGTATCCCAACCACTCGTTTATAAGTCATCAGGCTGACATACTGTACGGTATATCAGGTTGATACAAGGATTAACGACACACAGGCAGACAAACACTGAAATCATAAATGCCTAAAATGGTCATTTAGGATGGAAAAAAAATTAGCAACTCAACCAAAGCAGACATGATGATAGTGAGCAAAGTTTATTTCCCTCCATAGTTCAGTTGCAACACACTTACAGTACATCACGTCTGCAGTTTAACAAACTTTACCTACGTCAAGCTATGATGTTTTTGTCAATAGTGTCTGTCTGGCCAGAGTGCACTGAAAGGTAAATGTAGCTCATTATATCTAACATAGTTTTTGTTGTTGTTGTTGTTGTTGAATTGCTGGCTATCGACTGATAGCAGCACCCTTTTTTCAGCAGTATGCAGTATGGAGTGCCATAGCTTCCTGCGTGCCACCGTATTAACTAATGATGAAAAAGTAGAAATGCTGCACTAGCAACTTGCAGAAGATGAGAATATCAGAGTCTGGGGAAAATCATGAATAATTCATATGCATACGTACTGTAGGTTTGAGATTGGTTTCTTCCAATCTAAGGGCAACAAGTTCCTAAAACTGAAGACGTCATAAGACAATGCCAGGTTGTCTGAGAGGCACTTTTAAACTTTTTCCTCTATGTTTAGTCGAGTTTTGCTGACAGCACTAAAACTAGTTTCTCCACGTCACTTGAAACGGACACAGAGATATGACGAGGCTGTAGACATCAGAAGAAATCACGATGTTTGTTGCAATGCCTGTAACTCTCCAGCTAACAGAGCAGCCTTGCAGCTGATAGAAAATCAAGTCCAAGTGATATCTTTTAAGTGCATTAGAAGTAAAGAACACTGCTTCTCATAGCCAAATTATTGACTTCAACGGACTTTTGTTGAGGATGCAAGAATGATGTCTTACATGATCGTCCATCTGTTTTTTTTTTTTTTCTCACAAATTCTGCTGCTTAGAAAGCTATTAAGGCTTATTTTTTTACACTAACTGGTGATGATATCTTCACTTTCCTGTTTTTTGTTGTAATGATCTTCAATAAGTTTTTTTAATGGGTTAACTAGCATTACATACAGTACATTTCTGTGCAGCTGGTTGGCTTAGTTAAGACTCATTTGCTTAATAAATTGCACAAAGATATCTCTTCTGAAACAGGGTAAGATAACGGTGGAGAGGGGACATCTTGAGGAGTGTGTATAAAAAGACAAGCAGTTTGCCAAATAACAACTGTACCTTTAACTATACTATATAGACAAAAGTATTTGTCCAAACTTGTTCATTATTGAATTCAGTTGTTTCAATCAGACCCCTTATCCCCAGTGAAGAGCAATCTTAATGCTTCAGCATACCAAGACATGTTGAATAATGCTCTCCTTCCAACTTTGTGGAAACATTTTTTAAAAGGCCTTTTTCTACTCCAACATGACTGTGCACAGAGCCCTGACCTCAACCGCGCTGAGCACCTTTGGGATGAACTGGAACAGAGATTGCGAGCCAGGTCTTCTCATCCAACATCAGTGCCTGACTTCATAAATGCTCTACAGAATGAATGGTCACGACTTCCCACAGAAACACTCCAAAATCTTGCCTTGGACAGCCTTCCACAAGAAGAGTGGAATTTGTTATAGCTGTAAAAGAGGGACCAACTCCATGGATTTGGAGTATAATGATTTAAATATCATTGCAGGTTTTGCCAAATACTTTTGTCAATGTAGTGTCTACAGTAAAGCAACCGAGTGCTACTTTACGTACATACAAAGTGAAGTCGCAGCGTCTAACTCCTTGTAAACAACCAATAAAACACACAAATTTTCCCTTAACTTGGTCTTCCCAAATACCATTTCCTTCCCTGTGTATGGCGTGACATCAAATAAACATGGCAGCTCACACTGCTTTTAAGACTGTAAAGCTTTCTACTATTTAATTAGTTTACATTAAGTACAGTACAGTATGTCCTTCAGATTAGTGAATATACTGTACAGATGTAATTATTGATTAAGTCTATATCACTGACCATGCTAATTACTGTTCTAAGAAGGTATTAATCGAAATTAGAGTTGGCTAATCATTAATGTTAGCTGGCTAGCTTGCTGCTAACACTTCTTGATATCTGTGTAAAAACATTACCTTGAATCAGTTTGAGACTCAATGAAATATATATAAACCTATTAAACATTTTTCTAGCTTTTTTAGGCAGTGGTATAAGTGTGGGGATGAGTTAAAGCAACATCAGCAAGTTTTAATTCTGATGTTTCACTGTATGCTAGCAATACAGTATTTTGTCAGTTTAGATGTTGCTTTAGCATTTAGCATATTTGTTTGCACATGTTCACACAAGAGATCATGGGACTCGTTTCAAATGTCTTTTAAGATGTTTTTAGTATATTGAACAACTGACCCGACTAAGTGATTAGTCTATATGAGAGTTTCCCTTTAAATAATGTACTGACTACTTGAACTAGCATGTTAGCAAGTCTGATACAAATTCCATGAGGTAGTTTTAGGCAAATATGACTATGAAACAGCAATTAAGTAATTGTTAGCTAATTTAGCTAAGCAAAGTAACTCTTGACATAATTCATTTTGTGTCACCGTGTTCATTTCACATATGCATATGAACTCTGAGCAAGTGAAGAAAGAGACTGAGAAAAAGAAAGAGAAAAGAACAGACACTAACTCACCTTGATACCGAACTCGTAATCACATTAAGACTTACACTCTAACAAAAGAAGGCACACACTGACACACACTCACCGGGTACCGAGGTGCCGAGGGCCACGAACACCACAGCCGTGACCGAGTCTTTCAGGCCAATGGTGCAGCCGAAGTGGGAGGCCAGGTCTCCGGTGACGGCGGTCAAAACGCCGATAAGCAGAATGGACACAAAGAAGCAAGCCCAGCCATTCCAGTACTCTGTGGGTGGAACGAAGGCGAACAGGACCTTCCAGAAGACGGTCAGGAAGTGCATGATGTAATCAAAGCAAGAGGGCAAGCGCTCTTCGCCACTCTCTTCTTCATCATCATCACCTGGAGGGGGAGCAACAGAGACAGGATATATATGCTGTGTGTATATAAAACTCTAGGTGAGAAAAGTGATAAAAGGTGTAGGGTCGCATAGGCACGAAGAACGCTGCTTTGAATGGATGTTTATATATATATATATTTCATTTTCATAATGTTGTAAAGATAGGATTTATTACTTATGCAAGTAATTCAAATTCTATCATTTTATTTTGTTATGACATTATTAAAACTCTAATAAATCCCCAGTTAAACCACAAGTGCTGTTAAACTCTGTAATCTGTTTAGTCAGATGGTGTTGACTAATTTTTCTATAACAGCAGCTCTCACAGCTTTAATTTAAATCACAGGTTTATATTAATGAGCGCATTTTCACATGTTGTTGTATCTAAAGTAATGACTTACACAGCGATTTGTATGGCAGACGGTCCACATAATCTAACCCTAATGAGTAGTGCTAAAAAAAAAAAAAAAAACGAATTCTTGATATGGTGAAAGTTTCTTTTCATAGATTTCTACTTAACATTTATGGAAGGGGTGTGTAGAGTGCTTTTCAGTAGCATTCAGGGCATAGGGCATGAGGCGGAGTACACCCTGTACCCTTGCCAATCCATCGCAGAGCACATATACATGCAGTACACACTTATTCATAATGGGCAATTTTGGAATGGCAGTAAGGCTAATCTGCATGTCTTTGGACTGTGGGAAGAAACCAGTGTACCCGGAGGACACCCATCAACTACGGGGTGACCATGCAAACTCCATGCACAGAGACTCCGAGGTGGGAATCGAACCCAGATCGTGAAGGTACAAGGCGACCATGCTGCCTACATGTAGATATAAATATCTAAAAGGAAAAAATTGCTGTTCAGGAAATAATTGTCAAATCATACTTGAGACTTATTAGGGAAATAATCTACTTCAAGGAAACAGTAAAACTTTCTCTTCTTGTTTCCCCAAAACGTCAATTTGTGTACAGTACATGCTTTTGGTTGTGTATCTCAAACGCTCTGCATTCCCAGCGTTGAGTTAATCATGCGCTCATGTGGTGATAAACAGATGTGAACCAGATAATGAAGCAGATGTTTCTTTGAAATAAAAATGATATCTGACGCAATTAAACATGGACGGAATAAATGCTAGATGGACAGAAATGTGTGTCCCTAACAAATGAGTGCATGCGTATGTGTGTGTGTGTGTGTTTATATTTGTAGACACAAAAAGGAACAAATGTCCTGATAATCATCTGGTGAAAAAAATCAAAACTATCGTAATAGTTAATGATGTTTGGGTTAGTTTTAGGGTTAGTTTAGGTGTGTGTGTGTGTGTGTGTGTGTGTGTGTGTGTGTGTGTGTGTGTGTGTGTGTGTGTGTACAACACTGACCTGCACTAACAGTGACAGCACTGACAAACTGCTCTCGCCAGCTACTGCTGCCCACGACAAGCGCAAGGTTAGTCTTCTTTATCAGTTTATCCACTGTGTTCTGAAACACACACACACACACACACACACACACACATACAGAGAAAAGATAAAGTAAAAGACTAATCTAACCTTTCAGTAACCCAAGGCATTGAGAGATCCTGGTCAAACTCACAACAGTGAAACTGCATGATGCCAGAAGCAAATAGAAAAAAAACTCTTATTCTGTGATCTGAGTATCCTTGTCTCACATCTCTCCCAAGCCCCATGAGTTTGTCCAGTTGTACAAATGAAAACCAACTCGAACGTCAACTAAGAAAAAGTGACCTTAATTTTCGTCTGGTATTTCACACTCTCATACATTAATCATTTACTACATACAATTTAGAAACACAACCTAAACTGCATGCTTTTGGATTGTGGGAGGAAACCAGAGTACCAGGTGGAAACCCACCAAGCATGGGGAGAACGTTCAAATTCTCTCCATCCCAGTCCAAACCCCCATCCCATGTTCTACATCAGACTAATGAGAAATCAAACATATTGTACAACTAAAAGAAATGCTGCAAACATTGAAATCAAAGGTAAAAAGTAAAATCTAGCTATACAATGCAGAGTTACAGCGGGGACACGGCTCGGGTAATTAGCCATCCATGAGGTTTTTCAAAGCATGATTGTTAAAGTTTTTTGGAAGCTGATCTGCGCTGGACAAATGAAAGGACAAAAGTGCTGCTGCATTGCAGTCTTCAGGTAAAGATGAATTGAGGGCTAAAATCCCACTGGCACTACAATCAGCAGATGTTTTGTAGGTCATGTAGGAAACTGTTAACCAAAGTGAAAATAGTCTAATATGTCGGTAAAAGAATCTCAAACTGAATTAGTCATTACAGAATAAAATCGTAAAGTGCCATTGAAGATCTCGGTAATTGTGACCTGTCATATCAAATCAGGTATTAGATCACACAGGTCAGTTTGCGTTATGGCCAATAGGGGGCAGTAGGTGAAATGTATAAATCTACAACTTTGGCAAAAATCGGCTGAGTTTATATATACTGCGTATCTTCCTGTTTCTTCAACAGAATTAAAAAAAAAAAATATATATATATATATATATATATATATATATCCTAAACATTGTTTTAATCATAAAAACATTATCCACACAGGTTACTCCAGTTGTGACAGAAAAACATGCATTTTTTTATGTAACCTCACACTGCTGGCAAAGTTGTTTTTACAGGTAGAAGGGAAATCCAGGTATCAAAATGGAGCTGTGGGTTTCCTCTTTCCTACGACATTACATACAGTAATCCTCATTCAAATATTCTAACAGAGTTAAACAGTTTTCCAAGATCCTCACTTATAAACTTGGTTCATTGAAACAGAAGTCAGAAAATATGTGAAACTCAAATCAACCAAAATGCAGAATGTTTTATTTCCTTTGAAGGGTAAATTAAAGTGTAGCCACAGAGATATTTACTGCATGTCAATGCATATAAAATATCTAATGTGAAGTAAATATCTTTTATTTAATTAATTTTTTTAGACGTTACCTTGAATTCATACGACTCTTCAATCACCACTTCCAGCTTGATGTGCTCTCCCAGACTCGGGCAGCCCATCTTCGCCACCTCTTCCTCCTCGATCCCCACTGCTGGCTTGTTGTCATTAGAATCTCCTGTTGGCAAAATCATCATATAACACGATGGGGTATTTTTTAATAATTTGTACCAGCATGTCTCATTTTCGCATTTTTTCGCATTTAAAAGTGATAAAAGTATTAAACTAGACCCAAGAAGTGCTAATTGCACACGATTACAACCCCAATGTCAAAAGAAAAGTGAGGACAGTATGGAAATTGTCATTAAAACCAACAACATTCTTCCATTATGCTGATCTTGTACAGGGACCCGCAGCTTGTGTAACCCAAGCAGAATGTGACTTGTGTTGTCCTGCTGGAAACTACAGGGACGTCTCTGAAAAAGAGAGTGTCATATGTGGCTCAAAAAATACCATATTTTTCTGTATTAACGGTGCCCTCACAGATATGCAATTTACCCATGCCACGGGCACTGGCACACCTCCATACCATGACTGATGCTGGCTTTTGGATTTGACAATGATAACAGCTTGGCTGGTCTTTTTCTCTTTAACCCTGAGATCCCGACAGCTGTTGTTTCCAGGAACTATTTGAAATGTGACTCATCGGACCACAAAGCATGTTTCCAGTGTGCCACTGTCCATCTCAGATGATATAGAGCACAGAGAAGACTTTGACACCTCTGGACAGTATCGAAGTATGGCTTTCTTAAGTCTTAGGTTGCAATTGTAAATGCTGCGACGAATAGGATTAATGGATAAAGGTTTATCAACGTCTCCCTGAGCCTCCACCCTTTATGCATTGAGATCTGACAGGTTCCCATGAATTTCTTGATGATATCATGTACCAACATTGGGAAATGTTAACCTGAAAGTATTAAATAATTTGCTGGTGCATCTTCTGGCAAATCTGTGATCCTCACCCCATCCTTGATCTAAAAGGACTTGGCCTGTGTTTGAAAATCCTTGCACTCTCTAACACTTGTTATATAGCACTTGTTTGTCATCACCTTGCAATTCCTACTTGTCACATTGTTATTAGTCTTGAATTGGCCCTGTCCTATCTTTGTTGGAGGACATTGCAGCTGCCAGATGTGAAATGAGTGCATACTGTATTTACAACACACTATTAAATTCACATGGTAAATCACCAAATAATGAGTGTTTCAATATAGTACAAGGTGAAGAGACTTTGTTTTCTTTTTATTGCCAATTTCCATACTGTCCCAACTTTTTTTAGGAATCGTGGTTATAATTTAAAGGGATCGTCACTAAGGTTGTAGACTCATTGAATATTCATTTATAAGAGATCCCATGTCAAAGCAGTAATATAATAATAGGCGAAGATCATGATAATCAGCCGCCATTCCTTGTCATACACCTTGTCATTGTCTAGACTATTTAACAATGTTTTATTTATTTATTTTTTTTATGCAAACATTGCGGCAGTAGTTATTCCTCAGATGAGACACTGACAGCTAATATGACTGGGACAAAAGAGCTCTTTTAAACTGATTTGAGTTTAGTGAGCAATGAAGTGAATCATCTGCCAAGTCATATTATTATGTCTTTTATAAGAAAAGCCATAACCACTCTTTGGAGCCCCAAACCTCAGGCTCAAGCAGAGTTACATAATATCTGCATTACCAAAACTCTTTATTTCAACAGTTGCTTTTTTTTTTTTTTTTTTCAAATGTACTGTGATTTGATTGGAATGCCTTTTCTGGCAAACCTTTACTATAAGATCCAAAAATATTTCCATGATGATGAGGTAATGCATAAACGAATTAGGAAATACTAAAGCACTGACCCGAACAGATTCAAGGCATACTGTGCATGAATAATGTTCTAAATAAAAAAGTTACATATTCTTGCATTCTGTTAATTAATACCAGACGTACTGCATGACTTTCATTATTAATAGCGTTTATTATACAGCAGGTAGTCCTGACAAAGTGATTTGATTGGATAAGAGGCATTCCATGTGTGTCACGGTTACTGCTTGCGGGACGAAGGAATGGCATTATAGCAGAGGTGAGGTGATCAAAACGATTTTAATGAGAACACAAAACAGGGAACCAAAAGAACAGACATGAACTTAAAACCAGGATAAACTAAACATGACAGACTAACCAGACTAGACATTACCAACAGACAGAGACAAACAGGCTAAGAGACAGACAAAGGCCAGGAGAACACACGGAGCCAGAAGAACACACAGAACAGGGAGAACACAGAACAGGGAGAACACAGAGCCAGGGAGAACACAGAGCCAGGGAGAACACAGAGAACTAGAATAACACACAGAACTAGACAAAGACAGAGCCAGAAGAACACAGAGCTAAACAACAAACCATAACCCAGAACAAACAGTAACCCTCGACGAACAGATGCACGACAAAGACTGGTGAACCTCAAGAACATTTATAATCACACTAATTAGCAACCTCAGTTCAGGTGAGCGGCACATCACCTGACCGAGGTGCATTCTGGGGATTTGAGTCTTTCACAGAAAAGAACACAAAGAAAACAGAAAAAACAAAGGATGTCTCTGGGCGCTTTGGCGCCCTCTAGGGGTGCTCCCTGACAATGTGTTACTCCGCTTCACAGGCGTTCTAACAATTGTTAACCCCTGATCAAGGGCACTACTTGATGTACGGAACAAGGCATTCTACAGCCTAGCTTTCCATTTTATGCTATCTGGGATTCAATTGTAATAACAGTTACAGTACTTAGCTGAAGCTATTTAAAAGTGGAAAGAGTGGAGACATAAAGAGAAATTTACAAGATTTACAGGCCTGTCCACCACCAATAATACTTATTTATTCAGAAAAATTTTAAGTTGTTAACCACACCTGTTTTGGGAAGACGATTTTATATGTGTCCAAAAAATTTAAAATTTTCAGCAGTCTCGATTAATACTGTCTCAATCCAAACAATAATAATTAAAAATGCAAATTATTCATATTTCATTATGAAATATGTATACTACAATTGGTGTAAGCTTCTCGAAGCATATGTAGTGTCTGTAACCATGTAAGATTTTAGAATAATAAATGTTTTCAGGTTTATTTCTTTTCATAAATATTTCATCTGAACGACAAATAAGATCATTGGAAGATTTGAATTGCAAAAAGTTATGGACACTACATAAAAGGCCATGAAATTGTATTATAATAGTGTTACTGTACATGAGCCTATCTGACTCCAATCCTACCTTAATTCACTTTTTCACGTAGGTTAGACAATACCAATACCATGTTTTGGCCGTGTACATATATCTTATACATAAGTAAATTTAAAACAATATAATAAAGCAAAATGTAAACAATTATTGTTCTTCTGTACTGGCTGAAGCTTTGAAGTGTCTACAACAAAAAACAGCAGTTCTAAAAAGACTAGGATGTATGAAACAAAGGTAAACATGACATTTTAAGCAATCAAAAGGCTAAACATACTGTATTCACTAAATCCCATCATCCTCAAAAAAAAAAAAAAAAAAAAAAAAAAACTACTCCAATACATGCTCATCAGCCATGTGATGATTACTGTGTTACTTTGCATGCATGTTCTTATTAACTCACATTCTAATCCATCCCTAATCCCTGACTTGCTAAACCTGTAGCAACTAGTTACTAGTATTTTCTGTGCTTCCTGGCACATGCTATAGCAAGTAAGAACAGATAAAGGAATCTAGGTTAAAAAAAAAAAAAAACATCAGAAACATTGTTAACAGAATCCCACAACAACTTGGTGAATTCAATAGCAAAGATGATTAAATTAGATCAGTATAATTAATATGCTGAAAGATTCTCGAGATAATGATCTAACATGGCCATGTGTTTTGAGACCAGCGACTGCACTTACTGTTGGGACTCTGAATATCCTGCACTGAATATTCATCAATCAATCTCCAACTCAGGTTTACATTTTTTTTTTTTTTTTTTTGATTTTATGTCTCATGGACATTCGTGCTATGGAAATGACTTCCTCTTACTAACCTCTCTTGAAATCTGGATTATTGGAACACAATACCATTTTAGAAAATTAGCAGTCTTTAATGTAATCAGTGGATTTGTAATGTACAGTATGCACTGTAAATACAGTATAATAACCATCCACTTCAAATTGGTTCACGCTGACAGAAAGGTTATTGTAATTCAAGTAACCGTTCCTGTATAACCGTGGTGAGCAGAAAAGCATCTCAGGAAGCAAAAATCTCAGGCAGATGGGTTACAACATCGGAACATTAGAAGTAAATATCTCGAGATTTATATAACATGCCCAGTGTATCAGGATATTGGAAAAGGAAAAAAAAAACAATCTGCTTTCTACCTACTCCATCTATCAACTCCATCTAACCTCTGTAGTCCAACTAGGGTCCAAGGCCAGTGGTGCCTATTGTTTTATACCCATTTTTATGACAGTGATAGGACATTTGGTTCACATTCACATACGCATTCACACACTACGGGAAATTTGGGAACGTCAATTAACCTAACCTGCATGACTTTGGACTGTGGGAGGAAACCGGAGTACCCATAGGAAACCCACCAAGCACGGGGAGAACATGCAAACTCCATGCACACAGAGACGGGAATCGAGCCTGAGATCGCTATTTTTTTTTTTTTTTTGCCATGCCATGTTTAGGCTACTTACTTTCAGTTTCTCCCTGCAAAGGCATTTTTGTCAGGCAAATGCCACTACATCTGGGTTAGACAGAAATCAGCCCCAGACTCGATTCATCACATCACTTAGTATACTTTTTTCTTACAACCACTATCTATTTTCAAGTTAATTCTGTGTCTGATAAAAAAAATAAAAATAAAAAACTCCTCCTTACCATGCTTCTGTCCAATCTCCAGCAGGATGGGCTCCCCAATCTGGATGGTGAAAGTCTTGTTCTTCTCGTACTCCTCATCATCAATAATTTTCACCTCAAGAATCTTCCTGTACAGGACAGAGACCAAGTCATGGATGAGACAAACATCTTAACTCTGCCAGTTTGAGCAAATACTGAAGTTTGGATAAAAAATAAAAATAAAAAATAAAAAATGAATAAAGACTTCAGTGTATTTTTTCCAGGACGAGGGTCAAATTAGTCAGATCATTTTACATAACATTTCTTTACAAGAAACCTACTCGCTCATCATCTATACCACTTTATTATGTTATCAACGGGTCGCCTATAGCCTATTAATAAGCAATAACTTAGGGCATGAGGCAGGGTACATCCTGGACAGGCTGCCAAACCATCACAGGGCACACACACACTGTACATACACATTCACACACTATGATGGGAATTTGGGAATGCCAGTTAGCCTAATATGCCTTCGATGTGTGGGAGGAAACCGGAGTACCCGGAGGAAACCCACCAAGCACGGAGAGAACATGCCAACTACACACACACAGAGCGGAGGTGGGATTCAAACCCGGACCCTGTAGGTGCAAGGCGACAGTGCTAACCACTAAGCCAACGTGCCGCTTCTTTACATGGAACTGTAAAAGAAAATGACATTGGTGTGTGTATATTACTGTTGATTTCCCGTTTGCTCTGAAATTTTTATTGGATGGTCAAAATGATTTGCCGCTAAATATATCGAAGTGAATACTGAATGCATTCAATCTATATGGTAAGCAGCCAGCTGAGGTTTGTAAATTCTTTTTAAACTGATTTATTTTCCTAATAACTCATGGTAGAGACAGTATTGTGTGACTTTATATTACCGTTTGACTAAAATTGTTACAGGCAGCCCGGTCATGCTGCTCCCGCACAGCTCCAGGGTCCCTGGTTGGATCCTACGCTCAGGTTACCGTCTGTGTCTCATGTTTTCTCAGTGTTTGGTGGGTTTTCTATGGTTTCTTCTGCTTTGTTCAAATGCATGCAACTGTCTAGATTAAACTGCCAGGTATGAATATGTGTGTGTATGTGTGTACATGGTGCCTTGCAAAGGACTGGCCTCGGATTTGAAGTAAATTCTATCTAGCGTTCGCAGGATAGGCTCCAGACCTATCCACTGCCACCACGGCTAGGAGGAAATGGTTACTGAAGATATATACTGTATGTAAACAAAAATTGCTTAAAATGAGCAGTAAAAAGCGATACAGCCCAATTTCTAAGCACTCTACTGTTGCTGATGGTGCTGCTTTAGTCACCCGCTAGCTGCACATTTGTTCTCTCAGGTGGTGCCTATTAACCTGCTAGAGTGTAACATGTAGCCTCACTCTGCTTCCCTCCTCCCTGGCATATGACAAGGCAGTCTACTGACTGGGCTTATCAGACAACATAAAGCAATCCACAGCACTCTGAAGCAGGGCTGAACGCTTTCATTGTGATTTTTCTAATCAATGCCGTGATTGTGTTTAAAAATGCAATTATAATAATAGTTCTATCAAATCCAGGTCCACATTTTGTTCCTGGTTTATACAAAGTACCAGTCAAAAGTCTGAACACACCTTTTAATTAAATCGTTTTGTTGAGTTATTTATTTTCTAACTTCTAGAAAAATATTAACTAATACATATGAAATACGAAATACAAAGGTCAGCTACATGGATGGTTGGATGAATTATTTCAATAATTCCAATAAAACATTTAAAGGTTACAACCTTTAAAATAAGCAGAATGGTGGCATAGGGGTCAGTATTTTTTGCATGTTCTCCATGTGCTTGGTGGGGTTCCTCCGGGTACTCCAGTTTCCTCCCACAGTCCAAAGACATGCAGGTTAGGCGTTCCCGAATTGCCCGTAGTGTGTGTGTGTGTGTGTGTGTGTGTGTGTGTGTGTGTGTGTGTGTGTGTGTGTGTGTGTTTTGTGTGTGCAAGCCCTGTCCAGGAAAGGCTCCAGCCCCAGTGAAAAAAAAATACACTTTAATGTATCACAAATATATTGAAATTTTCGATAGTACATTGCAAATATACTAACAGAAAGTTGTACCATCAGTTAATATATATATAAAAAAAAGTATACTACCATTATTCTTTTACCAAATTTTGGAATGAAACTTCAAAATAACATACTTCAAAATAATTGTATAACAGTCATAATTAACATAATTATTTATCTTAATAATGAAATAAAGTCATTTAATCACAATATTCCACTGTATTTCTTCATATAATTTATTTGCAATTAAAAAAAATCTAAACTGTATTACGTTCATTTGTGTTCGTGTACGCGGGGCGCCAGACAAACGAGTGTGTATGTAGACAGGTACGTTTTTGAAAAGCATGTGACCTGAGGCTGAGCTCTGATTGGATTTTGTCAAATCATCCTTCGGGCGCAGCTCTGTGCGCCCTGAACCCTCCTACTTTTATTCTTAGCGAATCAATATTGTTTTTAAATATTTGGGATCATGTGATTGGACCATTCTCAACGAGTCTTTTCCAGCACTTCTCATGGCAACCGGAGCTGCTGACTGGATGCGATGTGAGTCCTTTGTTTTATACTAGTAGTAATGATGCTTAATCACCTGATAAATGGCTATTTACAGGCGAGCATTAAAAGTTTAATTTAAATTTTGTTCACTCATTCACACACTACGGGCAATTTGTGAACGCCAATTAGCCTAACCTACATGCCTTTGCACTGTGGGAGGAAACCGGAGTACCCGGAGGAAACCCACCAAGCACGAGGAAAACATGCAAACTCCATGCACACAGAGACGGGAATCGAGCCTGGCCGGGGATCGAACCCGGACCTTGGCGGTGCAAGGCAAAGTAACTCTGTGTTGTTATTTCACACTTGTGAAATCTCCAGAATTGTTCTAGAATGTAGAAGATAAAAAAAAACCACTGAATTTGAAGGTGTGTTCAGACTTTTGACTGGTACTGTATATATACGCATGTACGCACACACACCATACCGTACTGTCTTACTACTCTGTTTAAACCTGATTACACTCTGCAAAAAGCTGACAGAAGCTGACAGAAGTCCCCCCGTCAGGTCCACCTGGTAGGAGGTGAATTCCAGTACTGTCATTAAGCCATTCAAAGCACTCATCACTTCCCATGCTATCAGTGCCTGAACAGTGCCAGCTCTCCAGCAATCTGGACGCTGTCTACTCCCAGCTCTGTGAATACGCCTGAGGACTATGCCTCCTGCTATTTGATCTGATCTGTGCATTTCACCTGAATTCCATTCACTGCACCTTTAAACTCATTTCAAAAATTAGCACAAGCTTCTTCTTTTTTAAGCAGTGCTGATTATTCCCTTCTCCCTATTTGAGTTTGTACTCTTTTCTCTGTAATCCCCCGCTTCAGTTCGACATCCTTTTATTCAGAGAACTCTGTGAGAATATATGACACCATACATATTGTACATCCTAAAGCTAACTCTCCTATATTTCAAAGTAAGTGTTTGTTGAAAAAAAAAGACTTTTATTTTACAATCATCCTTGAAATTTCACACCAATTGAAAGTGAAAAGATGATTTTTTTTTTTTTTTTTTTTACTGGCGAAGTGGTCGGGATACAAGCAGGCTTTCTCTTTGTTCTTGTTTCTATCAAAAATGACTAAAACAGGCAGTTTTGGAACCGTTCTTTATTTATTTTCTACACTTGTTTTACAGCCTTGGATAAGCTTCAGCACAGTTACAAGGGAGGCATTTTGCCAAATCTATCCCCTTGGCAGTCAGTTCACAGCTGGGGAGAACTCGTATTTATTTATTTTTTTATTTCATTCAGAATCCTCATTCTGCTTTTCTGTCACCTTCATCAAAGAGTGTATTTACAGAGAGAAGTAAATAATTGATTGATTCTTTCATCGCCAGTCGCTGATTTATCCTAGTCAGGGTGGATCCGGCGCCCAACCTGGGAACACTGAGCATAAGGAGGGAATACAACCTGGACTGGTGCCGCGGTGCAACAGTACACACACTCATTCACAGCAAGGGCCAATTTGGCAGAGCTGGTTCACCTACTGGCATTTTTGTTAGGTGGAAAAGAACACTTGTAGACCGGACAAAACCCGTGCCATTACCAGGAGAACAGAAACAGAAACGACACCCTGTGCCAGCTTCTTAATTTAATTCAGCTGTTGCAAAAAGAATGTAACAAGAAAAAAAAAGAGAAGAGATGGAGAAGAATTAAATAAAAGGAGGAACTAAATAAGAAGTGAAAAAAGGAAGGGAGAAAGGGAAGAAAAAAGGGAAGAAGGTAAAGAAAAGAGGAAATAGGGAATAAAGAAGAAAGGAAAGGAAGGAAGGATGGAAAAAAGCAAGGTAAGAAAAGAAAAAAAGAATTAATACCAAAAAAAGGAAAGAATAAAAAGGAAACTAGAAGGAAATAAGTGAATAAGAAGGCAAGAAGGAATGGAGAACAAAGAAATGAAGAAAGGAGGAAAAACTAGAAAAATAGGAGAAAGTGAATAGTAAGAAAAAAAGAAATGGAAAAGGAAGGAAGACAGAAAGATTTTTAAAAAAAATGAAGAAGGAAAAAAAGGAATAAGGAATGAAGAAACAAAGTAAAAGAAACAATGAAAACAGAAAAAAAGAATGAGGGATGAGGGAGGAATTAAAAGAAAAGGTAGGAAAAAGAAACATTTATGCAAAAAGAAGATAGCAGAAGATAAACTCTAAATGGTTTTAGTGGTTGAATGAAGAAAGGAAAGAATGAAAAAAGCAGGAGGGAAACAAAAAGAGGAAGTGAATAGCAGGACAGAATGAATGGAAACGGGAGGACGGAAAGAAGAAAAGGAAGAAGGAATGGAGTAAAAAAGCCTGAGAAATAAGAGAAGAAAGAAACGAAAAAGGCAGGGATAACAAAGAATATAAGGGCAGAAGAAACATTCATGCAAAAACAATTACGCATTTACTCTGAAAGGAACAAAGCGCTTTAATTACTAATAATTTAATCGGATTCATTTTTAATCTGAGTTTTGAATTCAAAATATTCCTGCAGCAGAGACAAATCTCATGGAAGAACCACACACTCCATCTGCTGCATACAACAAACAGACAGGAGAAATAAAGCAGAGATGGCCACGAGACCACTCAATTGTGTAAGCGGTTAATGCCGCACATTTTCCCAGCATTCCGAGCTTAACATTAGGCTTAATTTCCTGAGATGACGCCTGGCCCTAGGTAATTTTCTAGCGCATTAACACTGCGCTACCAGAAAGGTAAAGCAGGTTCAGTCTAATTACATCCTCCTCATTAAAGCCCATTAGCACAACTGCATCAGCAGGATCAGGAGAACAGGCCATGTTTGAGTTCTGCAAAGTTTATTTTCGCTAGTGCATGATCTGCCAGTGTGATATCATGAGGAGGAATGTGTACAGGAATTCACACATATCATGGTCGTTTGCTATTATTTGTTTTCATCAGATTGAAATCCTCTGAACATTAACCCCTAACTCTAATCTTTCAGACTTCCTACGTGACTCGATTTGTGTGGACTGATAACTACTTGCTGAGTTTGGGAGCAGACTATAAGATGAGGATGATCATATGTTGTTCAAGTTTTTATCCAAAATTCTGCTCCCATTTGCTTACATATTTTAAAATGGCCAAAAGTATATGGACACCCGAACCTTCAAAGCCAAATATGAACTTTGACCAAGTTGGACTCTAGAACATCTCTAAAAGCATTATTATGATTTTCCTTCACAGGAACTCAAGTGACCTTGATTTAATCTACTGCATCTGCATCATCAAAGGTCCATGAGCACATGGTTTCCTGAGGTTGGTGTGTAACAACTCGATTGTCCTCCATAGATCCCAGACTTCAATCTCTTCATCTCTGAACATCTTTAGAGATGAAATGGGATTTTAGGATTAGATCTTCCTCCTATTGTGACCTCATATAAGACGAACCCCTTCCCCCAGCTTGTGGCTCAGAAATATGAATTTAAGCTATGAAAAAAAAAATTATCTGAGAGGTATCTCAGCTGAAAATCAACACACACACCTGGGAGACGGAGACCTGTGTTAATAAAAGGAAATAACAAAAATGTAATATAACACCTTGCTTTCCAATTCCAAAGTTTTTAGCAAAAGTTTCATTAAAATATTTAAAATAAGTCATCTTAAAATGAGAGCAGTGGGGCTCAGGCTGTTGATGCTTTGGTCTACAGATCAGAAGATCAGAGGAGGTTGGAGCCCCACAATGATGCCAATATTGGGTGTTATTAAGTTAAACATTCGCCCCATACACCCCAGGTCCAGAGCTGGGTCCGAAATGGAGAGAGTTGCAACAGGAAAAGCATCCAACATAAGTGCTAGATCCAATGTCCAACATGGTGCCCCCAATATTCAAAAGGGACAAAGCTTAAATGACTGCACAAGTCGGCATAAAATCTAAACATCCTGATGTTAGAGCACTTAAGCATCCTCTGAAAACGTTCTTTGATGTAAGGGATATAGAAGAACTCAAATAAATAAATTTGAAATGAGTTCAAATTGTCACTCCACAAACTTGTTAAACTTAGAAATATGAAATATTCAAGATATTATTATTATTATTTTAATTCTTGAAATGTTCCATTTATTTATTTATTTTTTTTTTCCGAATTCTCTGTTTGGTTTTGAATGTTTGGACATCACTGTGTCTGCATACCATTCAGACTCAAGACTCAAGGCTAATACGTCCAGAAGAGCGTATTCATCCATTCAACTCAGGCCATGAAATCTATTTTCATGTCTTAAATCAATAATACCCTGTCAGTCCTTTTTATTACAACAATCAAGGCATTTATGGTGAATGGACTTACACTTCTATTGCATCAGTTCAATTGTAGTTTGTTTATTACAGAGGATAAAAAGTGTGTGTGTGTGTGTGTGTGGGGGGGGGGGTCATCAAATGCACGGGCATGAAATAAAACTTTCTATTTTGGTCTTTTATGTTTGCAGTGTGGAAATTATGTCAGAGAGGCAGAGAGACAGAGAGAGAGAGAATAAAGAAAAGGCAATGACAGTGATGTCGATCTTTATTCAACAGCAAAGCCACAGGAAAACGTGAATTCATGTAGATTCAACACACGATGCGGCACAGTTACATGTGTGTGGAGAGACACAGTCAGTCAGAAGGACACAAAATCTGGAAAATGTCAGAATTAGAGACGGGACTGAAGCAAGAAATGAGCTAATGAGCTGCAGAAACATGGATTTCGCCTCCATTTTCTTCCCAGTGCTAATTTAGTCTACTAGCTAACTCTCCCCTATAGCATGACAGTTACCAAACATGGAGGGGGAAGGGTAGACACATGCTTCCTCCAATATATGTGGACACAACGTCCAGATCTTTTCGAGCAGCTGCTCAATATTTCACATCCCAATCAGTACATGCACTCAGAGGAAAGTGTCTTCTTTAACATACATAAGCTTAGAGAGGCCAATGATTGGCTAGTGTCTGTATGATTGACAGAAAAAAAAACTCCCAATCACACAAAGACTACAGCCAATTTGCTCCCTTTGCTCCTATTGCTGTGGCTTCATTGGAATCAGTGAACCACTCCTCAACCCTTACAGAAACAAGAGAAGGCAAAGGGGGGGGGGGGGGATCAGTGTCTGAATGTGCTCTTTTTACTTCAAAAGGATAAAGAGGAATACATGCCACACACGGGGCACTACTTATAGTTAAAGCCCATGATTAATGAAGAGCATTAGGGACACACCAGGCAGTGTGAGGAAACACCAAGGAAATCTGCTCGTGTAGTTAGATGCACCCATCAACATAAACTCTCTTCTTGCCACAATTAAAATTGACACAAATCCTGTGTTTAAAATGAAGCCCTAATCTTGGGATGGTCATTTCCTTTTCTTTTTAGCCTCACTCCCTGGAAAATCTTTGCCCACGGCATGTGTAATTAAATGCACTACATGTTTCTCATTCATCACATGACTACACTCTTCTATATCTCCAGATACCAAACTCTCTCTCTCTCTCTCTCTCTCGTCTCGCATTGTTCTGTAGTTCTTTGATGGCATTTCAATGACACAATTAATATCACGTCTACACTTTGTGTCACAGTGTCTCAGTGGTAGCACCAGGCCTAGCTTTCTGACTGATGTGTTTATTTCCACTAGAAATAAAGAGAGAGAGAGAGAGAGAGAGTGATTGGCTGGGGGTGGATTTTGCTGGAGTTTCCTGACCTCCTTCCCTTTAGAAATACTGTATCTTTGTGAACCTGTTTACCTTATAAGACCTAAGGCAAAATCTTTCTGAGAAAATCTTTTATATATATATATATATATATATATATATATATATATATATATATATTTTTTTTTTTACTTTCTGATTTATTACTCCATAATCAAGTAGGCTATATTATCTGATTCAGCACAAACTCAGCTTTGCAGCTCTGCCTGTTATTGAACTCAATTATTTACAATGCCATGAACTGGTGTCCTTTAGGGTGAAGTAAAAAAGCAAATAAAAAATTCATTTATATTACTGTAGACATGTAGCATGATAATTGTCTTAGGTCTTAATATCACACATATTCAAACATTATCACAATCAAAAAAAAAAAAACTTCACTTATAACCAGGGATGAAAAATATGAGGGGTGTTCAATAATCTTAAATTACAATGTTGAATACGTTTTAAAGGAGGCCGAATGACGATGACGAGTCCGGCCGAGGTGGCTCAGAGAACAAAACGGACAGATAACTTTTGCTGCCCCCTTACTGTGGGAACTGTAGGCACAATCAACCACCAACACCACTTGCAAGTTACAGGAACTCGGCTGGCGGTTACTGCCACATCCCCCGTACAGTCCTGACCTCAGTCCAAGCCATTACCGCATGTGTGGGCCCGTAGGAGGGTTCCTGGGAGGCCTGTGTTTCAGACGTGAAGCAGGCAGTCTCATCACGGCTCCGGGGTACTGACAAAGCTTTCTACCTTGATGATATCCAATCACTAGTGACACACTGGGATAAGTGCTTTACTGTAGCAGGGGATTATATAGTGACATTGTGTTCTGTTGTTCTATACAATCAAAATATAATGTATTGTGTACTTTTATTTGTGGAAGAAAAAAATACAACCTTTACCTTTTTTATTTTTTCTGTTTGGCTTTCAAAGTTCTTTGTCCATGTCTTTTTTCTTAGTAAAATGAATTACCTGCATTTTAAATTCACTATAAAATCTAAACAGATGTGCAGAGTTAACATTACATTTATTAAACTGGCTTGTTCAGCTTTGTGAAATAGCTTGCTAACTTAGCTAACAGCAGACTAGCTCCATTTTGTTTTCATTGTTAATTTGCCTTAGTAATTATCCTAAAAATGTCATTAAAGATTAGACAAGATTAAACAAGCTAAATTCTAGGTCTGTCTAAGCTAACAATGTATTTTCCTTATGACTTAGCGAACTAGCTAATTTTGCCGGATCCGGTAAGATAAGCTTGTGGTCTGAGGCAGTTCGAAACATTTAATTATTTAATTCTTGAATATTTAAGTAGCTTTAAATGTCAATACTTTTATGTTGACTTAAGTAGTATTTTTTGGCTCCAAGCTCCTATTTTCAATTTTTGACACAGCATCCGTAGTTTTACGTACAGTACCTTATCCATGCAATGCATTTTTACATACCGTATCCATCCCTTCTTAATATCCTTTGAATCCTTTAAGCTGTACATTTTTTCTGTCCTTCTGCTGAATCTGCAAACTTCAAACACTACCAGCAGTAATAATAAGAATGATCCACACCACCCAACTTTATAATTCACTTTACATCTTGTAAAATTTGCAACATTTTCATTTTATTTCTTGACAGTTTTTGTGCTGTCATGTCTTTAGGATCGATTATTTCTGGATTGGTTTCAGTCAGAAAGTGAGGTTTTTAAAGTGGACAGTATATTGGGGCCAATTGTCACTAAACACTTTATCTTGGTAGATCTTGGGAACACTGGGCAGACATAGGAATACACACTGGATAGATTTCGGTTGATTACAAAACACCATACAGTATGTACACATTCACAACTAAATCAATGCATCTTCCCATCCAATGTCTATACCGCTACCTATCTGGAGCCTATCCCAAGAAATTTAGGCCACAAGGCAGGGTACACCGAGGATAGAGCATCGTAGTGTCAAACTCATAGCAGGCAACGAGCACACATCTCCAATTATAAACTGTGAAATGCTATTCAGCCTACAACGCATATCGTCGAACTGTAGAAGTGAGCCTTAGTCCCGGGAGAAAACCAACCAAGCGCTGGGGGAACATGCAAACTACAAGTACCCAGAATGGGCAAGAGATGTAATTATGAGGCTACAGTGCTAGCCATGAAACCAGCATGCCACCCTAATTCATCTACTGGAATGTTGAAAGGAGAACCAAGAAGAAATTGGCACAGATGTGGGGAAGTAGTTAAAAATTTAACACAGTTATCCAAGCTGATGATCAAATCAGGGATTATAGTTCCACCTCACTTTCCAACCTAAAATTTTAATAGTAAGGGTTGAGTCAGGAAGGGCATCCGGCGTAAAAACCTGTCCCAAGTTGTTTTGCAAATCAGATGGTCCACTGTGACAACACGTCATGTCTTTAGGATTTTTTTCTTTTGTTTGTTTGATTGGTTTCAATCAGACGGTGAGGTCTTTAAAGTGTAGATTGGTGCCAATTGTCACAAAACACTTTATCTTGGTGGATCTTAGGAACACTGGGCGACATACCGTAGGAATAGACACTGGATAGATATTGGTTGATTGCAAAACAGCCGAAAGACGAAAAAGGACAAAGTAACAGATTTTTGTTGTTTTTCCAGTAAAAATAATATTAATAATAATAATAATAATAATAATAATAATAATAATAAACATCTGAAGCAAATGAAGGGTTATTAGTGGAACAAAGAAAACCAATTAAGCATGGGGGAGCAAGCTGGCAGATTTGGCAGATTAAACAAGTGTTTAGACTTTACATAGTGACCCTCAATGAGCAGCGCTCCCTGGAGATGCACAGCATATCAGACACAAGGATTTCACCCAAACATGAGTACCACGTAGGTAATTGGGGCCAAATTCCACAACCCTCGTTCCGTGCAAAACGTAATTCCAATGTTCAGCTGAGACTCACATGAAGCTTCGAAATTGAATTGGAATGTTTCAGCGTTTTGGTGAAATTAGTACAAATTTAACTCTTTCCTGGAACCACCTTTATGGCTAACCAAAAAAATTAAATATAACAAGCTGTATGGTTAAATAGAACTAACAGAACGGGTAACTGGAAGTAGCCGAATGAGGAAAGAAAATATTGAAATTTGTATTGAATACAAACTATCCCTTTAAATCCCTGTTGGCTTTGCTGTGGAAGATGTCAATGTATTCGAATCTAGCACTAAGTTATGCCACCATAGCCAAATCCCAGTGTGAGACAGGCTTTAAAAGCCTGTATATTGAAAAAAAGATACTTTCAAATTTGCTAACTCTGAAAGGTCAGGACAGTTTGGGTATAAGTATTCAATAAATATGTCAGTTTTTCCAGTGTTAATCATCATTTTTAGATGAGTGAGAACACAGGCTAGAGACATTACAGGCATAATGGGAAATGGAGATGATTATCAGAAAGCACAGAAACAATTAAGCTTTGGAGTAGTCAGAGAGATTCCTGCCAGGTGTTTCAACCTCTTGCTGTGACCCTCATTTATTTATTTATTCAACAAGGTAAATGTTGAACACCCATTTTTTGAATGTGTGTGTGTGTGTGTGTGTGTGTGTGTGTGTGTGTGTGTGTGTGTGTGTGTGTGTGTGCATGCAGAGCCAACTTTACAGAACTTTACATGATGATAGACACAAAAGTATTCTGACCCTAATTTATTTACACTAATTGTGTGTGTGTTTCGGAGGATGATTTCATGAATGGTATTTTATGCAAGCTGAGGAAGGAAACAGAATGTAAATCAGGTTTTTGAGTGTGATAATTACTCTTGACGATCTTATGATGAGTACAGATGTCAACAAGACTCCCAGGAGAGGAAGCAGGAAACTAAAACCTGCCACAAGCCCACTAAAGAACGGATTAAATAAGCGGTGAGGCGTGTTAAATAAGTGTGTAAAATACAATATGAGCGAAAAATACAGGAGCGTGTGCATTAATATTGTATTGAAGTGTTAGATCCGTGCAACTGCATTTCTAACACCTGTCTTTTGGTTGTACTCGTCACCACTCACTCTCACTCATCGTCTATACCGCTTAATCCTGTATTCAGCCTATCCCAAGAGACTTAGAGCACAAGGCGGGGTACACCCTGGACAGGGTGCCAATCCATCGCAGGGCACACACACACACATACACACACTCG
Organism: Clarias macrocephalus; assembly: GCA_011419295.1. Classification (NCBI taxonomy): domain Eukaryota; kingdom Metazoa; phylum Chordata; class Actinopteri; order Siluriformes; family Clariidae; genus Clarias; species Clarias macrocephalus. The sequence continues at coordinate 80,218 of JAAGKR010001155.1, forward strand.
TTCACAATTTGGGAACGCCAACTAACCTAACCTAACCATGTCTTTGGACTGTGGGAGGAAACCGGAGTACCCAGAGGAAACCCACCAAGCACGGGGGGAACATGCAAACTCCATGCACACAGAGACAGGAATCGAATCTGGCCGGGACTCGAACCCGGACCCTGGAGGTGCGAGGCGACAGTGCTAACCACTAAACCAAAGTGTAAAAACTATACAGTCATTAAAGTGGACATGCAAAACAAACAAGATTACAATTTGGTGTGAAAGACACAAACTATTTGCATGCACATGAAAGTTATTTTTGTTAGTTTTTTCTACACAAGTAGAAAAACCCTGTTAGCATTCCACGCCATACTGTATGTGTGAACGTACATACTGTAGTATATTTCAGCATAAGTAATAACTATATGCAGAGACCCCACAGAGATGCACTGCTCTGGGCAATATTCAAGATACAAAAAAAAAAAAATTATGGGGTTGGCATGGCAACAGGTAGCAAGCATGCACACATAAGGAAAGAGAAAGACAGCGTTAGATAGATAGAGTGAGAGGAAGATAAGATATAATATATGGTTACTGCATAGTAAGGTGTGTATTATATTAAATATGTAGAACGGAATGAGAGTAGAAGACAAAAGGGAGCAGGATAATGAAAGAAGCGGAGTGAATCCGAGCCCCAGATCAATGTTCCTCCCCTCTACAGATCTTTCCCTGACGCCCCCTCATTTCTGGCGTTTATAATAAATTCATGAACCTGATGAGGCGAGAGGGAGAGGGTGAGACAGAAGCGGTATTAGAGCAACAAACTTTGGAGTGGTACATCAGAGACAGGGATGAAGGCAGACGTGGTACAGCTGGAGGAAATAAACTCAGAGAGCGTGTGAGAAAACATGAGAGCTTGGATCTGAGGGTGCATCTGGTGGACGTACCCATTTAGTCTCGAGTTTCAATACACGCTGAGCTATGGGTGGTCACTGAGAAGAAGAGCACGCATAAACAACAAAGATGATGTTTCATACTTCCAGCTAAACGTGCAGCTCAGGCACTCCCTAAAAATGGAAAACTCAAATTGTGCTTACTGTATCTAAGCCCTACGCTATGAGAAAAATCAATTTAATGTAATAAATTCTGGAAATCCCTGCAACGCAAGAAAAAAAAAAAGTACTTCTGTTTTTCTGTGCGTTTTATACCAGCTAAATCCCTCTCATCAATCAGCTGTCTGCTATCATACGACAGCTACAAAATGGTGAGGGTGAAGGCTGACACATGCTTCCTCCGAGACGTGTATCTCAGCCATGTGTATGCTGTGTATAACACACTTGGGCGAAAGTGCTTTCTACCCTCTTCCACATACATGTGTTCATATGATTGGCCCATGATTGGCTCTCGCCAGTCTCGCCAGACGGCTTTCAGACACAGATACAGTTTCAGATAGGACAGGATTAAATCATATAACGATCATATAAAATTTAGTTCTGACCGAGTAATCTGATTAGATAAGAAGCATTCCATGAGTGCTGATAACAGACAATAACAGCACTGGGATGTTTATTAACTATATGTATCATTCTGCACCCCAGATATAATAATGTTATAATAACCTTTAATTATACAGTACTAACTGTCGGTCGCAGCACTAAGTCGAGAGCAACTGCCTGCCAAAACCTGCATTCAAAACCAGTCAAGGTAGCACTTTCAGCAAGAAAACACATCTGATTACATTGTCATCTTAAACAAGACTTTGTCTCCTTCAAAGTCATTGTGTGTTGTTTTATTTTCTGCACAAGGCAAGCTACAAATCGAACTAGCTAAAACAGGGCTGAATCTCACATCCCTTTCTAACCCCTAATCAAGGGCACTACTTAATGTGTGGGACAAGGGATTCCACAATCTAGTACACTAGCTTTCCATTTAATGCTATTTGGGAATGAACTTCACACCCTGGAACTGGAATAAGTGGAAATATAGAGAGAAACTTTACAGGACTGTCCACCATCTCCATGGTTTATTCTCTTCCCCAACTGGCCAAAACTACTTTCACTCCCGTTAATTACACTAACTGTCGGTCGCCAGCTCTGCCAGTCGGAGTTAGTTAATTCTGCCATTTGTGGACGGAAATGTTTTGGCAGAGCAAAATAACTGGTTAAATAAACGAACCAATCATAATCTGTTGATGACACAGTAAATGTTTTTTTTGTGTAACTGTTGTATGAAAGCACTAGCAATCTGTATGTACTGAAAATCAGCACGGCTGTGATGGTGTCATGGTCACGAGGGCGCATTACATAGTTTCAGCTTCAAGTTTTATTGTCATATTCACAATAAAAAAACATGTTTCCCCCCGTTACCCTGAAATTATTCCTTTGCTGTCCCCCAATGAATGCAAAAGTCTAAGACACCATATTATCTGTAGTACAAATTTTCCAGTTTTCAGATGGAGAAAAAAAAAATCAATAATGTAGACTCCTGTCATGTAATATGTCGCTTACTTTACAGGCATGCAAATATTCTTCTTTAATGTTATTTATTCATAAATTTTAGTGTATCTTTGTAGGGCATGGTCCTGTACATAATAATGCAGACATAATAAATTTATATAACAAAATTTGTATTACAGATAATATGGCGCCTAAGACTTTTGCACATACTGTATATACTATATAGGTATACTATTTAGGTATAAACAGAATAGGTATATGAAAAAAGGATATATATCAAACATAGAATTAAAAGCAGAATATGAACATGTGAAAAAATCAAAATGAAATGAAGTATCAAAATATATACACCGCACTATGTTTGATAAAAAAAAGAGTGTGTGTGCAAAGCTGCAATGGTTAATGCAAATGATTGTGTAAATGATTGTTCGTGATCATTATTGTGCAGATGATTGTGTAAAGTCTGCAATGAATGTCCTAAAATCTGAGTCAGAAACAGTTAAATGAGTCTCTATTAAATGATGCTCTATGAAAGCAGCCGTGCTGATATTCAGCACAACGACACTTCCGTGTGATATTGCTAAAATATACCTGTTCTAAAAATGGTTTGTGATATGCAGCACTTTTTAAAATCATGAACCCAGGGCTGTGCTAAAACCACTGCCTTATGAGATTCAATTAATCAGCCAACTTAAACTTGTCTTGGTGCTAAATGATTACCACAATTAGGTCAAAGCCCAATTGGTTTTATAATAGATTCCCTACATACTACACTTACTTCACAGGGAATAACATATTCTAACGCTATTGTAGAAAATTATGAGCAGACTCAAAAAACACATGTGAAACCACATCCCATTATTCTTACATGTAATAGGTCCATTTGGCATATTTTTGTCTGAGTTTCTTATATTTAATTAGATTTTTTATTTTTAAGTATTCCATAATTGACCCACATTCCAGACAACTCTAGCGGATATAGAAGTCTCACATGCAAAATTCCCCCGCCACCCTCCATTCATTATCCTTTGCAGCTTTTGTGCGTTCATTGTTCCTTTGTCTCTAAAAGGAAGCATTTTCTGTGCATGCGGTTAAAGACTTCTCTGGTCTGCGGTGTCTGAGATGCAAACAGAGAAGTTAATGAAGAAAAATCTGTCAGTCGCAGCTACATAGTAAATCCATTATCTGCTACCGAGGGGGAAATGGAGAAAATGAATACATAATACTTACCAAAAATAAATAAATAAATAAATAAAAGCAAGATGCTGCTCCTAGACCAGGCAGATCACTGAAAGATGCTTTAAATAGACTTGGAGAATTTGGGACAGGGGAAAGCTGTTCCCAGCTAATATGTGATAATTAATCCACAATGACTACAAATAAACCATTTCTGCAATCGCCATCTTGCACATAAATAAGTCATTACTCATCTGAACTGTCATAGTGAGAGCTGCTTAGATGGAGTGCCAGGCACTAACAGGAGATTATAGGAAACTGCCTCAGCTCAGGAAACGCTTCGGTTGGACTCATGGCCTCCCCAAATGTGGCAAAGGCTCACCATAGCTCTCTCTTTGGTATCACAGAGCAGTGGGTGTGAAATCGTTTTAAGCATAGTTGAAAGTAGGCCGGTACGGTCTGGTACTGCATTCCGCTAGAAGATTTAGCGGCGGTCCGCAGCTGTCTGCCAAAACCCACATACAGCACAAAACCAGTCACGGAAGCATTTCCAGCGTCTAATAACGTTATGGAGTGTTAAGCAAAACTTTGTCTCTTTTGTATTGCTTGCAAGTCATTCCAAATTACCTCTGAACCTTCCGTTTTGTGTTTCGAACTTTCATCACTGCTAGATAACATGATCGCGAGTTTTACGCCAAATGCGCTGACAGGTTCATGACTTACCTCACTGCTACAACGCTAAAAATCTTCTAAAGCAAAGTTAAAGCCCAAATCCCTCTCACTACTTGGTGTGACAACAAACAAGAGATTGTACACACTAGCTTTCCATTTTATACCATCTGTGGTGGAACCCTGGAACAGTTAGTTTAGTTAGTTACTCACTCACTCACTCATCATCTATACCGCTTAATCCTGTATTCAGGGTCACGGGGGGCCTGGAGCCTATCCCAGGAGACTTCGGGCACATGGCAGGGTTCACCCTGGACAGGGTGCCAATCCATCGCAGGGCACAGACACACACACTCACTCATTCACACACTACGGGCAATTTAGGAAAGCCAATTAGCCTAACCTACATGTCTTTGGACTGTAGGAGGAAACCGGAGTACCCGGGGAGAACATGCAAACTCCATGCACACAGAGACGGGAATCGAACCCGGACCCTGGCGGTGCAAGGCGACAGTGCTAACCACTACACCACCGTGCCGCCTAGTTAGTATAGTTAGTAGTTTATATTCTAAATCAAAACAACTGGAGACATAAAGTGAAATGTATAAGATCCACAGGATTGTCCAACACATCCATGGGTAATTCTAATTGCCTTTAAGATACATAGTATTTTTTGGTATTTTGGTCTGTCCATTTCCTTCCAGCACATGGGGTGACAGATACGCCCCAATCACACACCCCGGAGATATACCCTTAATTTCTGTGGCAGTTACTTAAGAGGTCCGGTTGCCAGCTCGACGGCCGATTACACTAAGGGTCATTTGGAAACACCAATTAGCCTAACCTGCATGTCTTGGAAACTCACCAAGCACAGTGAGATGCGCATGCAGATTCAACACACACAGAACCGAGGAGAGATTCGAACCCTCGACCCTGGAGGTGCAAGATGAAGGCGCTATCTGTGCTGCCGGCTACATAGTACCAATAAGGATTTTAAACAATTTTTACCCCCAGTTTGAAGTTTTACGGTTCTTCTGATACTCACATTGGCCTTACAAGCTGTTACTGTGTTATTGGTTTAGTTCTTTAATTTTTTCCCCAACACCTTAGTCTTTACCCGCTTTGCCTTGTTGGTCTAATTGCTGTATCTATTTTGTTAATTACTCAGCTATTGATTTTATCTGGCTCATTAGGCTTACTGTAATTCTTTGCCGACATTAGTATTAATGTTGCAGACCGTCCTTAGGTTTGATCCGTCATGTTTTTTATTAACATAAATGACATAGAAAAATGCATAGAAATACATAAAAGGAATATTTCAGCATCTCGTCAGCATCTGATGCATATGTACTCTATTTATGGCATCTGGATGATTACCATAATTATTATTATACTTTTTTTTTGCAGGCTCAGAAGCTGTGAGGCGACACTGTGCTGTTTTCGAAAAGATGTCTAATTTGAAATCGGATGTGTTTTTACTCTCACACTTCCCTCAGACAGGTCTGAACACAGTATTTGTGTTATCCAAGTGAACAAGTGTAGTTGAAGGTTCAAAGATACAAAAAGAGGCAAAGCTATACTTGGACAGATGTACATATAATATAAAGGTAAACCTGGATGCAAGACCTACTTGCAATTAGTTTAAAACTAATAAGGTTTTATATTCTAAAATGAAATAACTGGAGACATAAAGAGAAATGTATAAGATCCACAGGATTGTCCAACACATCCATGGTTAATTCTAATCGCCTTTTGGCTACATAGTATCCTGGGTATATACCCGTCGTTTCTGTGGCAGTCACTTAAGAGGTGGGGTTGCCAGCTCGAAGCCCCATCGTCATTCACACAGTTTGGGAACACTGGATTCGTCTGACCCGCATGTCTTTGGACAGTGGGAGGAAACCAGAAGACCCAGAGGAAACCCACCAAGCATGGGGAGGTGCAAGATGACAGTGCGAACCACTAAGCCTCCGTGCTGCTAGCCACTGTACATAGTAATGATAAGGATTTAAAACGACTAGATTTAAAAGTTTTAAGGTTCTTCTGATCGCAGTTCTTCAAATTGAATTTACAAGCTGCTACTGTCCTAAAAGCTTATCAAAGCTGGTTTAGTTCTTTCCAGCTTTCTATTATTTTTTTCCAAACAACCTTCGTCTTTGCCCGCTGTGCCTGGTTGGTCTAATTACTGTATTTATTTTGTTCATTAATCAGCTATTGATTTTATCTGGCTCATTAGGCTTACTGTAATTTTTTTTTTGCCAACATTAGGAAATGAAATTAGGAAATTAACCAAAACCAGAAGTATAAATAGTAACTCAGCAAATAGTCTTAAAAAAGTAAAACTGTCATTCAGCATCCGAGAAGGAAAAGTGGCACCTACAAAATATGTTTTTCCATAGAAAAAAGCCTACAAACCCAAGGCAAGTGTATGGATCTATCCAATGACAGAAACTTCAAAGCACTTTTGTGAGTTGCTCTGGGGCGTCTGCCAAATGTCTAAATGTAAATGTTTACATCACAAGCCAAAATGCATTTTATGGTCAGCTCATATTTGCATGTTATGACTCTAAGGTGGACGCTAAGGTGTGATACGATTTTAACAAAAAATATACTGGGGATTTTTGCTCTGCCAGATGTCATATGAATTCCAATCTGACTGTGACTCTGACTCATTCAAGTCACATGATTGTATATCAGATACACTATATGTATCATCTAGGAGCAAATACTCAAGATCTGAGCCTGTTTTATCTAAGGGTTTAGAGTCACTCCCAGGAATCGCGCTCAATATTAATTTAGGACTGAAAATATTCCTAGCTCAGAGTAGGATAAAAAAGGTGGTTACGAAGCTTCCTACTCTTACTTTCGGAACGGCGCCAAGGAAAGCGCTGTGTTAAATCACAGTTTACAACGCTGAGAGCCGTAAAAGTAAGCTGCACATTATAGTGGGTGTTGTAGTTTAACAGGTTTTTGAATCAGCAGCAGTATGAAAGCTTTATGCGCACAGACAAAAGATATAGATGCGTGACTCGGCTGCATAATGTTATCCCAATTAGTCTGCTCCAATCACAACTGTTTTAAGCCCCTATGATAGAGTTGTGAAGAACTGTCATAATATGATCAAAATGACTTTAACTGGAGATAGGATGAGACTGGAGGTGGCACGGTGGTGTAGTGGTTAGCACCGTCGCCTTGCACCTCCAGGGTCCGGGGTCTCTGTGTGCATGGAGTTTGCATGTTCTCCCTGTGCTTGCTGGGTTTCCTCTGGGTACTCCGGTTTCCTCCCAAAGACATGCATACTAGGCTGATTGGCATTCCCAAATTGCCTGTAGTGTATGAATGAGTGTGTGAGTGTACTGTATGTGTGTGTGTCCTGCGATGGATTGGCACCCTGTCCAGGGTGTATCCCGCCTCGTGCCCTAAGCCTCCTTGGATAGGCTCCAGGCTTCCTGTGACCCTGAATACAGGATAAAGCGGTATAGATGGTGAGTAAGTGAATGAGTGAGTGAGTGAGTCTGTTTTGCTTGTGGAGGAGGTAGTAAAATGTAAAGAAATAATTAAAGCAAGAGTCTGCCCTACTCTTACCTTTAAAGATACTGTAAAAAGTGAGTGGAGGCAATTTGTGAAAGCATCAATGCCACCTGTCAGTTTGCTGCATGTACCTCTAAAGAGGGTGAAATCCGGGGTTACGCCGTGTTAATGAAGTGATGCTCATAACAGAGAATCTAAAAAAAAACTGTCATGTACACTCACATCATTTTATACAAACACATGAAATGTCTATCTAAATACAATTATTTTTATGTATTTTTAATGTATGTGCAGGGATAAAGCCCACGAATGCAACTAGTTTTTTCATTGATTTGATGCTGCGTGGTGGGAGATGTATGAATCTGTGCATGATCTGTGGTGATGTACTGTAAGAGCGAAGTTTGATTTTTTATTTCCAACACTGTTGGCTGTGTCAGTGTTTCAAAGTTGCATCTTCGCTGTTACCTACAGAAACAGCATATGACAATGTTTGTTAATTAACCAGTTACAGTACATACCACATTCGATGTAAAAAAAAAAGTAACCCATTTTTGTCCAAACATATCTTTTATACTGTAAGCTCTATGTCACTCAGAGTTACCAAAACATCTCTCCTCCGCGCGTATTTCTGCCTGAACGCCATTTTCTTACTACTCCTAATCAGTTAGGACACCTCTGGAGCTCTCCTACATTTTGGTGGCGATAGGAGTTATTTCCTATTTTAAGAATCTTGATAAATTGCTCTTACTCCTACTTCTAAAATTAAGACCAAAATTGCATCACTCTGTGAATTTTTGGCTACTTACTGTAGTGGAGGTTTTCTTATACTGAGGCGCTTAGTTAATACGTGCCCTGTTCTAATAAAACAACAACTTTGTGCATTCATACAGTCATTAAACCGAACACTTGTGTCACATTAGGGTAAAGAATCTGATTTGAGTCACTTGGTAATGTAGCTTTTGACTTTATAATTGATTTTAGGTTAAATGGATTATGTGGTCATTTTGTCTGAACAGTGAACCGTCAAAATTAACGTCGGGGATAATTCACAACTACAAATGCAGCAAATTGAAATTATGTTGAAAAACTGTTGCCGCATTCCTTGAAAATCAATTGAAGCTCCCAGAGTATTAGACTATACGAGTATTCATAAGGCTCCGTTACTGATTATAAGTGATTAACAATGACAGCTGTTGGATACTGTGGGCATGAGGGCAAAGAAAGAAATTGCATGCAATGCTACACATCATTAGGACTCTCCAGGGAATATTTTATTGCCGTGAAAGATAACATCACAACAATGTCAATTTATAGGTGGCAAATTGACTTAGTGGTTAACACTGTCACCTTGCACCTCCAGGGTCCAGGTTCGATTCCTTGGGGTCTGTGTGCATGGAGTTTGCATGTTCTCCCTGTGCTTGGTGGGTTTCCTCTGGGTGCTCTGGTTTCCTACCATACTCCAAAGATTGGGCTAATTGGCAGTTCCAAATTACCCATAGTATTTAAATGCTGTAAATATGGGAATAAATACATTGGTCACCATTGGCCTCGAATGATCCCAGAGCTTCCTAAATGGACAGAGGGAAGTCAGTTTACTCTATGAGACTCTTTTTTTTTTTATCTCTCCCTTTCATATTCCAAAGAGTTCAAGAAAGACTAGCAAATACTGCATGTGTACAGTGTACATTAGTGTCCCAGAGATGCATCAGTTTTATCAGCCAAATCTCCCAAGCTGAGATCAATGGCCTTACCTACCACACTACGCCTTCCACATATTTCCTTGAGTCTTGCTTCGTCACCATTTTTCCTAAGAATCTGTCCCTAGCAGTTTGTCAATTTAAAGACAAATTCTCTATTACACAGAGAGTAAACACAGCAAGCCTAATTTATAGTTAACCCACTGAGGAGTCTCTGTCTCTGGTGGTCTTATTTGTACATGCAGATGATGTCTGCCATTTAGGGAAAGCTGAAAATCCACTGCTGCTGAAAGGGTTCTATATATTAGGTGTTGGAAGAAAAACAAAGTATGGCATACAGAGAAGAACATGAGAAGCTTTTATTGACAGTTTCAAAGAGTAAATGAAAATAACTTAAACAACAACAAGTTTGTCATTATAATTTTTTTTTTTATATATGGTTAGTCAGCCTGTTTTGGATACTTTTACACATCTGAAGTATTACATTTACTCTACCTATCCCAAGGTTGAAATTAATGTAAAAAATATCCAGAAATGGGTTTATTATTATTATTATTATTTATTATTATTTATTAGTATGATTCCAACAAACCAAATATTATTATTATTATTATTATTATTATTATTATTATAATAATAATAATAATAATAATAATAATAATAATATTTGGTTTGTTGGAATCATACTATAAGAAATTCTGCATAAAACTGACTATATACTGTTTTTTTCCCCTCAGTATTCAGCCTGGAACTTTCACCACAAGAGAATTGGCAGAACTTCACAATGAACTGCTGAAAACTGTGTGAGCGGAGTCTCATGAGGCTCCGAAATGTTGGTCAAACATGTTTGCTCTTCTTTTTTTTTTAGGTAATCGACCGTCTGATCGCTGATGCTTAATGTTGGGTTGCATGAAAGGGTCAGCAATTCTGAAGTTTCTTCTGAAAATGGTGAAATTTGCACTTAGTTTATGCCACAGTTTTAACAAAAGTGGTGGTAAAAACAGTGCATAACGGCGTCTAAAACTATGTGCAAGGTAACCGCGACTTTGACATGGAGGGAATGTCATGCTTGTATCAGTGTGTGGGACAGCTACTGTATGCGTCATGCTATGTGAAAATATATAGTACTAAAAAATCTATAATATATAGTACTAAATATAAGTATATAGGTAATATTATAATATTTAATATTATAGTATATATATATTTTTTTCATTTCAGTCCCTGTACTTGAGCGGTTTCAGAATAATGTTTTATGTTTATTAATTCACGCAGTGAGCTATGAAACATTCAAGCATAAAAAAACATCTACTTTGAAACATGAACCAGTGAAAAACAGGTGAACGATGATCATGCCGGTGATTAGTAAACTGGTGATGCTGAGCACTGAGTGGTTGGAACAGACGAGAGGGGAAATGAGGTTGCTGCTTTTTAAATTGTATCTGTAGGCACTTTTTGTTGCAGTAAAACATTTATTTCCATTTACATCATTTACTTAAATTGAAGAGATTAAGGAATGAGGGGTGGCTCAAGACTTTTGCATGGTACTGTACATAAGCTTAATGCATCATACTCCCCCCTTTAGGAGCAACAATATATATAGTAGAAAATGTCAATTATGTGCAAGGATCCCCCAGGCTGTCACCACAGATATCTTATTTAGACTATATTGGCTGTACCTGCCACACTTCTGTCAAATGCTGACACCATACTGCAGGGAGCTAAAGCTGTAGTGCATCATTAACAATGAACTAAAATTTCGGCTGAGATTGAGACTGATTAGCAATATGAGTCGTTTTTTAGGATCGTTCAAAGTAAAACCAACGGCACTTGGCTCTTTCTATAGCATACATAAAACATTATGACGGTTCTTCCGTCTAAAAACTAGTTCTAAGAATTCTGCCTCATCTATGATCGGTTAGACTTCGTTAGGCTACAAATTATATCATACTAAGAGTAAGTAACACTGATTATTTAAAGATGATAAGAAATATATCATAACTCTGAAATTTTCCTGTGTCCATTTTACCCAAACTGCATGCTTTTCTGGAAATGTATTATCTTTCTTTTTTTTTCTATTGGCATTTTAGTCCTATGTATACGTATACTCACTTGGGCATTTCACAGACATTTACATTACTCACCACTCCCCACTCTAAAGATACAGTACAGACCAAAAGTTTGGACACACCTTCTCATTCAAAGAGTTTTTTTTCTTGTGTTCTTTCTTGTGTTCTTCAGCCCAAACGCGTCTCTTCTGCTTGTTGCCTGTCCTTAGCAGTGGTTTCCTAGCAGATCTTCTACCATGAAGGCCTGATTCACACAGTCTCCTCTTAACAGTTGTTCTAGAGACGTGTCTGCTGCTAGAACTCTGTGTGCCATTGACCTGCTCTCTGATCTGAGCTGCTGTTAACCTGCGATTTCTGAGGCTGGTGACTCGGATGAACTTATCCTCCGCAGCAGAGGTGACTCTTGGTCTTCCTTTCCTGGGGCGGTCCGCATGTGAGCCAGTTTCTTTGTAGCGCTTGATGGTTTTTGGGGACACTTTCAAAGTTATCCCAATTTTTCGGACTGACTGACCTTCATTTCTTAAAGTACTGATGGCCACTCGTTTTTTTTTTTTCTTCACTTAGCTGCTTTTTTCTTGCCATAATACAAATTCAACCTCTTTGAATGAGAAGGTGTGTCCAAACTTTTGGTCTGTACTGTATATCCATCATTTCTAGGGCAGTCACTAACAGTAAGGGTTTGTAACACCCGATTGTAATTCACACTCTACAGGCAATTTGGGAACACAAATTAGGGTAACCTGAATATCTTTGGACTGTGGGAGAAAACCAGAGCATCCAGAGGAAACCCACCAAGCATGGGGAAAAAATGCACACAGACCCCGAGGCGGGAATAGAACCCCAGCCATGAGGTGCAAGGCGACAGTGCTAAGCACTAAGCCACCACCAGTAATGCATTATCCGGGAATCAGAAAGAAAAACAAACCAACAAGAGCTATTTTATGGTGTCTTTTTCACTAGTGCTAAAAATAATACTGCAAGCCTTTTGAATTTTTAAACTGATGCATTAGCAATGGCTTCACTTCTGGTGGAAGTAGCTCCCTCCAGTATGGCAGCACTGGTCGGCCAACAGTACTAATGCGAGCTGCGTTTTGATCAGCAAGTAGTTAACTGCGAAATGGACTGCAAAGCCTATTCACATCACGTTAAGTGCGATTTCAAACCGCAGGGAGCGAAGCTGCTGAGTTTAAAGGACAAGTGAACAAAGGAATTTAACTCTGTCGGGAGGGGAACGCAAAATTTCCCATCAGTCATTGCGTTCCGCTGGAGCGTGGAAGAAAACGGAACAAGACAAGTGATTTATATATTTATTATCATTCTTATCAAGGACCACATAATATTAATGTGACACAATAAGAATTAGCAATTAATCTATGTAAAAAAAAATCTATTAAATCAATGAATCCTTATAATCTGTTTCAGGTGTGCAAGGTGCTTACGCTTACATGGAGTAAGTGATGTCTGGACTGGTGACACTGCACTGTGTTTCAAATGATGGAATTTTTGTTGAGGAAAATTCCGCTACCTCCGCACAGGGAGTTGGGAGTAGGGGGCACGCTTTAAAGTACGCTGTTCAGTGGGAGGCAGCCGATATCTAAGGGTGCAACACATTAACATGGGCTGTGTTCCATTCCAAAGTGTACTTCACAGGGTGCTCACTGCTCCGTTTGCAGGGCATATCGGTGAAGGGAACTTCCCTCAACAAAACTCCACCATTCGGAACACCCTGCAAAGTCACCAGAGCGGACGTCACTTCCTCTGTGCGTTACCATGGTAACATAAGCCCCTCGGATACCATGAAAATTTCACACTACAGACTTTAAATATTGAATATTTATTGCAACGAAAACTGATACCATTATAAAACATACTACTGAAACGTGTATAAGTTGTAAATAAATTAGTTGATTGATTATAATAAATGATTCACTTTTGGATAATTCTATCCACTTAATTGATTAATGATGTATGGAGATTTTTTTTTATATTTAAATCCTTATAATACTAAGGATTTCCTGAATAAATTAAAAAGTAATTTTTTGTGTCCTTTTAATAGGATGTCGTCCTCGATAATAAAGATAATAAATATATAAATCCTTTTTCGAGCTCCATATTTTTCACGCTCCGGCGAGACGCAGTCACTGATGGGAATTTTTTGCATTCCCTTTTCCGGTCAAGTGAACACCTGTTGTTCACTCGTTCCCTACACCATTGGCAGTTCCCGTTGAACTGAACATTTTAATCATATAACATTAGTATACTTTTTGGAATGCACCCATGAAATTTGGAAGTGAACAAGAAATCCAGGTCAAAGGTTGCACAAGAACTCATGACAGAGCGACATCTGCTGGTGCGGAGGAGCAACTGCGTTTGCGTTGCAAAAGTTACAAAGAGCTACTGTATAGAAATTGAAAAAACACAAACGAGAAGACACAAAGGGATGCGTTGCTTTTCATAAACCAAGTCTGTTGATGTGAACCCCATATTTGGTCTAACAACTGGACATAAAAGAAAGAAGAAAAATAGTAGTAGAAGTATGTCGCGCACTGGGCTTTGGAGACTTTCTCGGTTACAGAGAAGCCGTGTAATTACAGACGAGCCTGTATGAGAGATCTGAGGTATTATAAGACGAAGAATGTAATTAATTTCACCACAGCTCTCTTTCCCGGACCTGGAATCATACACTTCTGTCATCCCTAATTGTTTAACTTAAACCTAATAGGCTAGTGCTGGAGTGGGAGAAAGAGAGAAAATGAAAGGCCTAAAGGTATAACTATTAATAGCAACATCAGAGCTCTTTCCATCCACCTAGCAGACTACTGTTTGCTATTTCAATTTTGTCAAACTCTTAATCTCAAGACCTTTTGCCTACTGCGGAATCGAGGGCTGACGCAAAGATTAGTAATATCCTCTCCAAATGGGCGGATATAAATTGCTTGCTTTATAGCATGCATACTGTAGCTGGGTATTAGATAGGCGTGATATATTAGCATAGAAAAAAACGGTACAATTTTCTCCCACTGACTCATATAATACAATGGGCATGTGTGCAAATATCATATCCTGCTGTACAATGCAGGTGCTTTGAACAGAACATCACAGTCAAAAATATTACATAAGCCCATTCAGTTATCCTTAATGTACCTTTATGTTGCTGGCCATTTATTTCCGTATGAGCTTTTTTTGTGAAAGAGCATAATATACTAAGAAATTCTCATCATTCTTACTTAGTTTGTGTTCATCTGGGGTCAAACACTACAGACAACATTCATACAGTTATACAGTTATCTCTGAAAAAATATCACATTTTCAATATTGTAGACTGTCTGACAAGAATCCAGGTATGTAAGTGGAGTTTAATGCTTTATTCACAGCATGATGCACTTGTATCCAGTTCCTTCTCAACATTAGCCAACAGCCTGAGAAGGTAGGAACCTTTGCGTACAGTACCAGACCTTAATATACACAAATTATTCATGTTTAGGGTCCAGTGTGGCACTTATGATATTATTACCTGAATCAAAATTTTTCTAAACAAATCTGATTGTTTAGAATGGACCATTTTTGTAGGGGGTTTTGGACCATTTTATATACTTGCAAAAGTTCCGAAGTTTAGAAATTACACCTTTATGCACAGAGCGTTCAAGTCAATCCAGGATGTCATCATCCGATCTGAAACACTAGCCTCCCAGGAACTCCCCCAAACTGGTAAAACGACTTCGAGGTCAGAATTGTAGAGGAGGTGTGCTACAGTAGTAACTCCCAGCCACGTTTCCGCAATGTGCAAGTAGTGCAGATCTACAAAAAAAAAAAAAAAACTGAATGCCTTTGGTGATCAAACCAGGCTGTTTTTCCATTACAGGAGTTCCTGGGAGGCCAGCGTTTTCAGATGTGAAGCAAGCAGTCAGATCATGGCTACTTTCTACCCTGATGGTATCCAAGCACTACTGAAACCCTGGGATAAGTGCATAGCAGGGGATTATATAGAGAAATAAAGGCGATTTTTACTCTCAGAACTGTGTTCTGTTATTCTGCATATCAAAAATCCTGGATTAACTTGAATGCACCTTGTATTTATGCACTAATTTTAACGTAATAATTTTTACAGTAACTATTTCACAAGGAGCTGTATTTTTACATCACACACTCAAAAAATGTATGGTTATTTACTAGTAGAAAATGTATAATTGCTTGTATTACAAAACTTACCAATGTGCATTAACAGTTTTGATGGAAGGAGTTCCCAATGCCACAAGTACTAACAAAGTAAAAGCTTTTCTTCCATGAGAAAGTCTTTTAGATAGAGGATTTGGTATCAGACCTACAGTATAAGGGACATTTGGCCACACTGAAAAAAAGCTGATCAAAACTAATTGATGGTAAATGATGGTAAAATTGGAACGTTAATGTTAAACTCATTGAATAAAGTTAACAAACTTAAATATGCATAATATCAATTTGTAAACGTCCAACGTCAAGGCCAACATAATTTTAGTGGACGCCAGCTTGTTGTTGATCATTTTCATTAGCAGCACATCTTGTTGCCGTTTTTTTCTCCTCGTTCATAATATATCTGTCATAGATCATAACCGACTGAGGCTCAATGTGAACCAAAACGGTGATGTACCAGAACAGTGTGCTTTGTTCTGGCATAGGTCGCCTATAAATGTATATATTTTTAACAGTTAAATAAAATTTTACCTAAAAGTTACATTATTACATTATTATTATTTTTATACCAGGCATCATAATAACAAAATGATCGTAGTTCGTTCTGACTGAGTAATCTGTTTTGATGAAAGGAGCTGTTAATTACATTAACTGTCAGTTGCCAGATTTAACAGTCGCGTATTAGTTAGTTGCCACCAGGGATGGAAGGATACTGTATGTGTTCGCAGAGCAAGATAACTCAAATCATAATTTGTTTAATAATGAATGATGTTCATCGTACTATTGTATAAAAGCAATATCGTGCTGTTGTACTGAATATCAGCACGGCTGAGATACCTGTACAGTATCTTCAACATTCAGGCTGCAACCTCGATCCTACGACCGATATTCAGCACAACAGCACTCCCTGTCATGTGGCACAGTATATGCTTAACTATAACACACACTCTAAATAATATTTATCAACTATATTTAAAAAAAACATAAATAATTCATTTAAAAATCCAGCGCTTGCTTTATGTCCCAGCTTATACTGTAGGTTTTCTTTTTTCCATATTTATGGACATCATTACATTTTACTCAAAGTAGTGCCACCAGAAGTCAGAAGTGAATATACAGTACTGTAATGCATGGATATATCAAAAAAAGTCATTCTGCATGTTAAGTGTGTAAAAGCAACCCATGCTTATTGCATCCACGTAATAATACATGACAGCACATTTGTTATCATGTAGCACGCAGTACCCTGTGTGGTTTAGAGCTCAGCTGTGGACTTCAGGGGATGCCGCAGACAGAACATTAGTCCCTGGTTCCTCATTATGAGTTGCTGTGAACTGAGTCGAAGCCGTTCTGCACAATGCTTTATTTCAGCGCCACATGTTTATGTGCACTGGGCGTGCAGAGCCAGCTACAGGGGAATACTAATAGCGTTAAATAAATAACTCTTCAGGATCAGTAGAACAAGATAAAATAAGTTTTGAGTGTGTTTTGAGTGTGGATGTGGATGTGGTGCCATGAAGTGCAGAATGCTGTTACGGGCAACATGCCACACACAGCACTGAGATCACAGGGTCTTTTTCAGATTCTCAATCGTTGCAGCAAATGTCATAGCATGACTTTTATACAGGCTTTAGTTTTTTTTTTTTTTTTTACAGAAACTTGTTGAACTGAAACAATACCATATATTTGTGAAAAATGAAATACACTATTGGAAAATATGTTCAGCCTAGTCTTTTTGTTGTTGGATGAAAAGCAAGTCAAAAAAATAAATCCATAACGCTGTGTACAGTGGTGGCATTTTAAAAGCAATTTTTAGTCGAAACAAAACTCAAAACCCACAAAAATATTGATAGTTGAAGTAAACAACCTGCTTCGTGCTTTCATTCCCTAAAATTTTTTGACAATAGCAACATAAAATTGTCCACCTGTAGTTGAACAATATCATGCAGGAGGCAGTGCTGTTATACTGAATAACAGGATGGCTGTGATGTGGTTGTAGTCATGAGGGCGGGGACGGAGTACCGAGTCGAAGCCTCGGTATTCCGAGCATATCACATCATATCGGTACTCAGCATATCACAACCATGCTGATATTCAGTATAACAGCACAGCCTCGAGTGTGATAGTGCTTTAACACAACAGTTCCACGAAAACCATTTATTATTAACACATTACAATTTGGTTGTTTATTTAACACGTTATTTTGCTCCTCTGACGCACATCCTTCCCCGCCTGGCAGAACTAACTAACTGCGACTGGCGGACTGGTGACCGACAGTTAGTGTAATTAACAGAGGTGAAAGTACAGTACTGTAAGTCCCTTAGATACGGACATTCGAGTTACAAACTTTTAAAGATACGAACATGCGTCCGTGCATGTTCAATCAAAGAATGAAGTTCCATTCACTTCTGGGTTCCAGAATAAACTCTCAAATATCGTTAAAGCTAGTGCACTATAGTGTACAATCCCTTGTTCCACACACCAAGTAGTGTCCTGGATCAGGGATTAGCGAGGGATTTGGGATTCAGCCTTGTGTTAGAAGCTAGTTAGCTTTGTCGCTCGCGTTAGCTTGTAACAAAACAACACAGACGGTTCAGAGGCAAATCGCAACGATTTTAAGCAAATAAAGCATCATTTTAAAGTGTTGATTCAGATGAATAACATTATCAGAAGTGTCTTCTTGCTGAAAGTGCTTCCATGACTGGTTTTAGATATGGGTTTTGGCAGGCACTCTTTCCAGTACTGTGTACAGCGTACGCAGACCTACTTTCACCCACGCTGCGACCGACAGTCAGTGTAATTAAACGGTTATAAGAACACCTGTGACGTGGAGTGATACATATTAGTTCAATGTCCCAGTGCTGTTATCATCTATTATCACCACTCGTGAAACACCTCTCGTGCAATCAGGTTCTAACTGTTGTATAATTATTTTAAATCACTGATACTGACAGGGCAGACAGATTATCTCACCTCTTCTACCTCCAGTAGCCAGTACGGCATGTTTTGCTCTCTTGGACTCCTGGCCTTAGACCGTAGTGACATAGTCAGGATTTGAACTCATGATCTCTTAATAATACATTTACCTCTTGCACCTGTGAACCTGGGACACCATGGGGATACAATTTTATCTTAAACATTATTCATTATTTAGATTATATATTTTTATTTACCCAGAGCAAATCATTTTCTCTGTTTACATCAATTTTTCATTTCTTTGCAGGTTATGAATTACATAAAATTGAATGCACCAATGAACCTTTATAGCACCTATAGCAGTAATTCCCAAATGTCTACATGAACACTCACTCACTCTCACTCATCATCTATACCACTTAATTTCAGGGTGTATTCAGGGTCATGGGG
The DNA here is from genome assembly GCA_011419295.1 of Clarias macrocephalus. Taxonomy (NCBI): domain Eukaryota; kingdom Metazoa; phylum Chordata; class Actinopteri; order Siluriformes; family Clariidae; genus Clarias; species Clarias macrocephalus. The sequence goes on from JAAGKR010001155.1 coordinate 99,334, forward strand.
GGCCTGGAGCCTATCCCAGGAGACATAGGGCACAAGACAGGGTGCCGATCCATTGCAGGGCACATTGCAGGAAACCCACCAAGCACGGGGAGAACATGCAAACTCTAACATATTTGCATATATACATTATGTGCAAATATGCTTCATAGTCCACTGTTCATGTAGGAGCTCTGCACAGAAAACAATCTACAGCTCATATGCTCTTGTTCTGCCACTTTGTTAGGAAGCCTGTATATAATAATATACATATTGTGTACAGTATCACAGAAATCAAAAACCAAGTATTATGATATTATATTTTTGTTCCTTCACCCACTTCTAGGCATAAATTGCCCAGAAATGCCCTGAGTGCATAAAGAATAAGACTCTGTGCATGTTACGTTGTATCCAACCTCCTCTGCACTCGCTCACACTCTCCCTCTAACAATCTGTGGGTGGATGGACGGGTGCCTATTTCTGTCTGTACACATCTATCGCAAGCAGGCATAGATTTGACTATCAAAATCCTTTCAAGCTCAGTTTAATACCATGACTCCCTGAACAAACAAGTACATTAACCTACAGTTGATACTCACCTTCCCAAAGTATCACTCATACTGTATACAGCTGTGTGTGCTGTGTGCGCATGTTCTAGCATGCATGATCACCATATAGAAAAATAAGTACAAGCAGATGTAAAGAGAGACAGAGTGTGAAAAGTGGGTTTGAGGAAGACCAGAAACATGGGTACCAATTTAGTGAAAATGTCAACAGGTTTTGTAACATTTTAGACTGCGTTTTTTAAATCAGAGTGACAAATCGGGTAATTCAGCATGATATGGCTCTCCAGCTTAGATCGCAGCTGCTGGTTTTACAATTTGAGAGAGAAAGATCGGTCAACTCAACATCAGTGTGTAAAGCCGGAACAAGTTTATGTTTCCAACCCTCAATCAATATGCAACCATTGTTCCCAATTAAAAATCACCGATCACTAATGGTTCCGGTCACTAATCGCTGATCACCACTGTTCCCAACAAATGATCACTGATCACCATTGTTCCCTTTGTTAAGTTAAGCTAAGCCTTTATTTGTCACATACATACATTACAGCACAGTGAAATTCTTTCTTCGCATATCCCAGCGTAACTGGGTCAGAGAGCAGGGGTAGAGCAGATACTGTAGGGTTAAGGGCCTTGCTCAAGGGCCCAACAGTGGCAACCTGGTGGAGCTGGGGATCGAATTGCAGATCTTCCAATCAGTAACTCAGTGCATTAGCTTTCTGAGCTACCTTTGACCAATCATTGACAACAACCAATCACTGATCACTATTTTTATCCCAACAACCAATCACTGATATCCATTTATTCCACTGACTAATCACTGATCCCCAATGTTCCCAATGGCCAAATACTGATCACAAGTTTTCCCATTGATCAATCACGGATTGCTATTGTTCCTAATTACCAATCACTGTGATGCTCAATGTTCCCAACAAACCAATCACTGATCATCACTTTCCCCATTGAACAAGTACTTATCACTACTTGTTCCCTAAATCCAATCCTTGATCACCAATGTTCCAAATAACCAATCACTGATTACCAAACTTCCCAATGACCAATCACTGATCGCTAATGTTCTCAATGACCAATCACTGATCGCTAATGTTCTCAATGACCAATCACTGATCGCTAATGTTCTCAATGACCAATCACTGATTGACAAACTGACCAATCATTAATCGCCACTATTCCTAAAAACTCATCATCATTGATCACCAATGTTCCCAACAATCAATCACTGATCACCATCATTCCCATAACCAATAACTTATAACTAATCTTCCCAACAAACAATCACAGATAATGAAACTGATCAATCATTAATCGCGACCATTCCTAACAATTCACCATTTATCACCCATGTCCCCAACAACTGATCACCATTTATCGCACTGATCACTGATGTATCGGATGCACATTTGTGTCAAATTGTCATTAAATTCTTTGTTTTTGTAGTTTACTTTTTCAATAAGCCAAAATATAATCTAAAGTTTATAACAGTTCCTGAACCAGAAGTGTATCAAATATGCAAAATTATGCAAATATGCAAACTCACACCCACGCTTCCTCATATCCTCCTTTATAAGCACATCCACTAACTCAGACACCGAGGGGAGTGCAAATGTCTTCGGCAATGCCTGCGGAAGATGTAGTCACTATATTAGAAAATATCCGTGGCATCCAGGATAAACGTTTTGGAACAAACTTTTCCAGACATGGAAAATAGTTAGTCATGTATTTCTTCCAAAAAAAAATTCTCTATATTCCTGAGAATCATCGCCCCAAAATACAGTATGCATGAAATCTGTTTGATAATCTTGTTCTCTCCATGGAATGATTACAAAATGAATCACGCCTGCAACGTTTACAGTTCTGTTCACATCCCCAGTGCAATACGAGATGGCAGAAACATGCTAACCGAGGTATGCCGTGTCATTATCTGAAAGCATAAAAATCACACAAATCCGGGACACCAGTGTCTCTCGTGCACGGGGGATGAAAAAGGAGCAGTTCATCCAGGTTTGACTGGTTAACTTCATGTCTTCCAAGCAAGCAGTGCCAGGCATGTTGGAATAATATCATATTAATGTTGTGAAGCCTTTTAGGAGGCTGTGTGTTAATTCATAATTTAAACTTAGGAAAGGGAAGAGGGATGGATGTGAGCGATAGAGATGAGTCTATAAATAGGATGGAGAGAGAACGAGAGAGAGAGATTGTCCGACTGAGAGGTCTCGTGGTGTTGTTGTATGCAGAGTTCCCCATTCACTCCATTCACACTGCGCCATTCAGTCCAATCACATGCCTTTGTTCTTACGGAAAGCAGATCATAACACACACCATCGAATCAATGCAAGCCAAACTGATAAGCTCGTAAATCTAAACTACCTCCTCATCAACGTTTTTCTTTCTCTCTCTTTTTTTATTTATTATGAATCTAGTGCATACAGCTTTGCAGGATGTTATGAGATTAAACTCATAAACTCATCACTCATTGAATGTGTTTTGTAGTAGCACCTGATTCCTGTTTTCTGTGCTTCACGTAGGACTAAAGGAAACTAAAGGGGGAAAAAAACTATTTGATTAAAAGAAATTGCATTTTACTTCATGTTTAATTCATGCAGGGAATGTTAACATCACCACATCGTAATTCAAAATTAATATTCATATTATAAACAATAAAAAAAAATACTAACATTTACTTGTTCTGATATACAATTGAATTTTTTTTTTATAAATTACCTTAAGGCTACTGTATGTTCACATTATGAGAATGAAGTAAAACAAATATATTTAAAAAATTCTGCCTTATTGTTACACAGATCTATTTTCCCCCATAGAATGTTCTGCTCATACTATATGTGGTCTTAGATCAGGCCATACACTCACTCACTCATCATCCATACCACTTTATCCTGTATTCAGGGTCGCTGGGGGCCTGGAGCCTATCCCAGGAGACTTAGGGCACGAGGTGGGTATACACTGGACAGGGTGCCAAATCATCGCATGGGTAATTTGGGAACGCCAATTAGCCTAGTCTGCATGTCTTTGGACTGTGGGAGGAAACCGGAGTACCTGGAGGAAACCCACCAAGCACCATGTAAACTCCATGCACACAGAGACGGGAATCGAACCTGTACCCTGGAGGTGCAAGGCGACAGTGCTAACCACTACACCACCATGCCGCCACGTTGCCATACAATATACTGTACGTGGGCTTTTCTCCAATGTACTTTTTTGTATCATTCATTATCAATACAGCGAAACAACAACGTGGAGCTGCAACCGCAGTGGATGTATACACAGAAGAAGAAAGGAAATTGGTCCTAGATATTAAGGGGATGCATTCAAGGAAACTAAACAGAACCGAGTGGTGTAGTGAAACAATTGGCCAGCAAATCGATGTGTGCATGCGGGGGAATTTCAGCGGACAGGTGCGATCTCACAGGGGACAGATATGGGTCACCGGTGTCATGACTGTTACCATTAAGACAGAACGATCCGATCTGAGCAAAAGAAGAAGAAAAAAGAAAAGAAATTGTGCAAAGAAGCGGGTAAAGTGACCTAGCTCAAATCAGATGGATGTGCCGGCGAGCAGGCTCCTTTCAGAGTGTTATAACGTTGAAAACGCAAAACAATAAGGACTCCTTTGTCACTAAACCTGAATGGCTGTTTTGCACGATTTCCTTCAATCGTCCTTTTTCCTCCCCCCCTCTCTAAAAATAGAGAATGGCTTCGCGCCTGCTTTGCTATTCATGCCTTCGTTCACATTCTTTTCCCATCTTTCCTTCTTATTGATTTCTGTCTTTCCCTGGTTTCTGTCTGTGCAGGCTGTGTGAAATTAAACAGCTCGCCAGCCCCGGACTCTGGGCCATAAACCACTGCAGGTGCCTGACGATAAGAAGGGATTGATGAAAAACAATGGCCCGGCAGGCTAGGCCTCTGAGAAATGAGACTGAAAATGGGGTGAGAGCTATGAGGGGGGCGCACGGGGGTTGTGGGGAGGGGAGGGGGGTGTTGGGGATGTACTGGGAGGAGGGAGAGTAAGAAAAATGTCCTATACCCGGTTTTACCCAGGGGTGGTGAATTGCTAACACTTTATTTCAATAGTCCGTGGCAGACACTCTATAAACAGTCAAGACACAATTTACAGGCCGTTCATCAAACCATTACTCATCCCTGTTAACTAACATGAAACAATAAGTCAAGAGTTCATGGTGAGTAGAGAATCTCTACACAGCTTGGATAGAAAATTGCTAAAAATGACTGGAATTGGTTTATGTTATGCTGAGCTGTCAACTTCACAGAAGACATGTGGTCGAAAAACTAAAAATCATGCTTGACTGTGTGTGGAGATGACCTACTGTAAATGCTTAGTTACATAGAAATCACTGACATGTTTGATAGTAACAGTTAGAACAAGATGATCAGACCATACGCGAGTTGGGACTAAACAGCTGTACAGCTGTGGCCAACATGACAACCAACTGTCAGTGAGACTAATTAGAAAAATGTTCTCCAACGATTTACAAAGGTAAAAGGTCATGTGGTCTGAAGCACCCAGATCGACCCTATTCCAGTGCGAGTCAGGGTAAGAAGGGATGCGCATGGAGCGATGCACCCATCATGCATGGCGCCCACTGTTACAAGCCTCTGGACGCAGTGTTTTGATCTGGGGTTGCAACAGTTGCTCAGGTCTAGACTCAGCATCGTTATGTAGAAAATAAAATGAAGTCAGACAGTTGTTACAGATGACCCGATGATACTGAATGACCAGTGTATTAGTGATGGAAAGTTGGGATCATTTTAGTGACTCGGTTCATTGAATCTCGTTCATCAAAATGAACGAATCTTTTTTTTGAGTCATTTAGTTCATTTCGTTCATTTGATCAGAAATAAAAATAAAATGATACATTTTCAAAAAACAGACCCCAAGACGTTGTAGCTAAGGACATATAATGATAAACAGACTGAGCACATCACCTCTCGTATCTTCTGGTCCGAATCGTTCGTTCGTTTACACTGTTAGCGTCTATGGGAGTCACGTCACGAAAGAACGAAACGATTCAGACAAAGACTCAAAGGTAACTACTCATTTCTGTTTCCTGTACATAACCTATGGTCATCAACTGAAATATTAGTGTGTGTGACTTTTTGTCACACTGATGCTTGGTTATTTTTTAACAGCGTCTTTGTATGTCGGTTGTTTGTAAAGTGACAAAAGTAGTGAATTTCTTTATTATTTTTTCTTTCTGTATTTCTTTCTGAATTGTCTTGGCGATTTCATAAAGCAAGGTGGGTATTCAAAAAAAAATTTCTTGAAAGATGCTGAATATACTGGACAGTTATGAACGTACACCATACAGACATTTCAACAGCATTTTATAGAAATAAATGCTACACGGCAGAGTCTTATTTTGATGCAACCATACAAGACATAACCTTATATTATATAATCCGCTATAAAGGGACAACAGTTTACAAGGCTAATGCACAATGAAACTGACAAATTGTGATGATTCCAATTTCTGTATTGAGTAAATTATTCACGCTAATCATGTAGTACACTTCTGTACGTTCCTAGTCACCAAACCACTGTACACCATTCATTTTCTCAATTGCCTTACCATTAGACATCTCAATTTGTTTCCTCATTACTGAGCAAAGGCATTTCTTTGGTGTTCTGCCAGCGTAACTACCCAGAAAATTCAGCTTTCTTATTAAATGTGACAAAACTGGAAAAGGAGGGGGAAAAAATCTCTGTCTTTTTTAACTTGATAATGAATTAGTCGAATGTAAAGGAGCATTAGGTGCAAGGCTCTAACACTGCCTTAGGAGGGCTATCATACCATGTTGTTGTGTGTATATGTGGGTACTGTACATGTGCACACTCACACAGAGGAGCAGGGCATGGCATGTGTGGGAGCCGTAGTTTTCTGCAGCACATAGGCAGTCTGCTAATCAGTTCTGTCACTCCACAGGAAAGATTTGCTCCATTCAATCTCTTATTTCCGTTTTAGGAGGGGGGGGAAAAAATGGTGTTTTGTCTTCATCTAAGGTTGACAGAGAGATGGTGGGCATGTTTGATAGGTTTCTTCTCTTGGCAATAAGACTTGTCAGCAGCCACATGGGTATGAATGTGTGTTTTTCGCAGCAGTGTATTTACCCTTTATCCACTGCCATGTTTGCAAATGAGTATCTGTGCAAGCAAATCTTCACTATATTCCCTAGATTAGGCTTAGCGAAACATAATTCCTGCGCCAGCATGCTTATACGCATGCCTAGCCTACTGTTCCTTAACCAAATATAGCTCTTCTGTGAGTTGAGTCTCATAGTCCTGCTCATCCAAACCAGCCTACATGCAAAGCTTTCAGCCGCGAATTCAAGCAAAGGAAAGAGGAATGGAGTGACGGTGCGAGGGTGAAATACTGGACAAAAGGAGAGTGGGGCACTAGGTAAACCTTTCACTATTAACCAGTTATATTCTTTATTTTGAGGGCTTTCCAACATTCCTGAATTTGATCTCACAGCGGTGTACTCACTCACTCATCATCTATACCGCTTAATTCTGTATTCAGGGTCACGGTTGGGGAGGGGGGCTTGGAGCCTATCCAATTATGGCCTATCCCAGGAGACTTAGAGCACAAGGTGGGGTACATCACAGGACACACATACATACTCACTATGGCCAATTTGGGAATGCCAATTAGTCTAATCTGCAGGTCTTTGGACTGTGGGAGGAAACCGGATTACCGGAGGAAACCCACCAAGCACTGGGAGAACATGCAAACTCCATGCACACAGAGACGGGAATCAAGCCTGATATCTACGGTATAGTTAAGCATCCCAATGCTGTTATGCTCTATATCAGCACTTATGGAATACCTCTTGTCCAATCAGATTACTTGGTGGGAACGAACTGTTGTATAATATCTATTAGAGCATAGTACTGACTAATTGTGATTTTTTTTGGAGAATTGGATTTTTGCTATTTTAGTGAGTTCACTCCACCCATTGTACGAAAGGGTTTTTAAGGGTTTTTTAAGGGTTTTTTAAGGGTTTTTAAGAGCACTCCAGTAGTAACAGCTCAAGGCAACAGTGCTAACCACTATACCACCGTGCCGCCCCACACCAGAGCAATCTCGAGATAATACTTGTTCTAGAGTTTCGTTTAAAATCTTTGGCATTAAAATAATATATATACAGTGGAACCTCGGATTGCGCGTAACGTGGTTTACGAGTGTTCCGCAAACCGAGCAAAGATTTTTAATAATTTTTTATTCAGAAACCGAGCAAGTATTAGTTTATGAGCGCCGAGTATAATTTATCACGCATGTGACTCTTATTTTGACACCGAGCGTCACTCTCTCACTGCTCGTAATCCAAGGTTCCACTGTATATATATTGAAGATTGGTGATTGGAAAATCCATATATATGCCAAAATATGCCTTGATTATAAGTGGAAAGTGGATAGCTTTGAGCTGTTACTACTGGAGTGCTCTTAAAAACCCTTTCGTACAATGGGTGGAGTGAACTCACTAAAATAGCAAAAATCCAATTCTCCAAAAAAAATCACAATTAGTCAGTACTATGCTCTAATAGATATTATACAACAGTTCGTTCCCACCGAGTAATCTGATTGGACAAGAGGTATTCCATAAGTGCTGATATAGAGCATAACAGCATTGGGATGCTTAACTATACCGTATATATCACTCCATGTCACAAGTTTAACCTGCACCATAAGTGGAATCCTACTGGTGAGTCAAAGTGATGTTATGAACAATTATGTGTCGGATTTAATAATATACTTTAAAATAAGCTCATAGTAAGCTACTTGTTCAATGTAAACACACACCTGCACCAATTACATATTAATTAGAAAAGCTAATAGTTAATATTTCCACCACTGAATAACAATTGTATTAGTAGGAGTGACTGAACCGGTTCTGATGCTGCTCAAACTCTGCACTGTATTGACGAATAAACAGTGTCAGATATGCACCATTTTTTCGTTTAGTCTCAAGGACTTTTTCACAAAAGATATTTCTTTTGCTTGATGTTGCCAGATTTCAAGGTCTAGGACACCATTTGGGAGAAGGCCAGTGTCAGCTTTCATCTTGTCTTAGCAATAACACACAATAACCATAGTGACAACCCCAAGGAAATACTAAATTGTCTTCTTCACTATCTGTGACCTTGTTGCAAATCTGGGTTCCATATTAGGTCAGTTGATTTATTTATCCTCTTGCTTGCATTTCTCACTTATTTAAAAACTCCTTCAAAGGGAAAAAAACTTGATGGCTAATGAGAATACTCTCTCGCTCTCTCTCTCTCTCCCTCTCTCTCTCATACTCATTCTGTATACCACTTTTCCTGTACAGTCCTTTCCTCCCGGGGGACCCGGAGCGGGAGACATGATGCGGGGTACACCGTGGCAATCCATCCCAAGCCACACTAAAGGTAATCTGGAATCACCAATTAGTCTAATCTGCATGTATTTGGAATATGGGAGGAAACTGGAGTACCCAGATGAGACCCACCAAGCACGGGGAGAACATGCAAACTTCATGCACACAGACCCAGAGGCAGGACTCGACACTGTAGGCGCAACGCCACAGGGAGAATAAATAGCATAAAAAGTTATGTTTAATTCATACATTATGGATCACATGGCATAAGGAATATAAACGAATTAATGAAACAAGCAGTTGAAAAGAAACGTTCAAATCTAATTCGTTCTTTCAGAGATTGAACCACTTTTTCAGACAGAATTACCTGTTTTCAACCAAAATGAACCGGGTGTTAGTCCTAGTGAGCTGGTTCAATAGTGAACCTCCTAAGACCTCCTAAGCACTGTATGTCCGTGTATACAGTACATCTCTACCTTCCCAGCAATGCTAGCGGCAACATTGGCAGCGATGCTAGCCGAAAATAAATAAATAAATAAACTAGCGGCAAAAGAATGCTAGCATCAATCACAACAACAACAATGGCGAACTTCAATATGGCTTTGCAAGCAGTTCTCCTGGCTTTATTATTACTAGAAAGCATTTGAGCAGGAGTCTGCATGTTCTCCCCGTGCTTGGTGGGTTTCCTCCAGGTACTCCGGTTTCCTCCACCAGTCCAAAGACCTACAGGTTAGGTTAATTGGCGTTTCTCATCCTGTTCTCATCCGAAGCAAAATTATTTTTGGGGGGTTTCCCACTCGCTGGCCACTTTATTAGAAACACCCCATCCATTCATGGAATTGCGCAATCAGCCAATCATGTAGCAGCTCAAAATCATGCAAATTCATTCACACCTGGAATGGCTCAATCCTGCAGAATTGCCCGTAGTGTACGAATGAGCGTGTGAGTGTGTGTATGTGTGTGTGTGTGTGCCCTGCGATGGATTGGCACCCCGTCCAGGGTATACCCTGCCTCGTGCCCTAAGCCTCCTGGGATAGGCTCCAGGCCCCCCGTGACCCTGAATACAGGATTAAGCGGTATAGACGATGAGCGAGTGAGTGAGTGAGCGAGTAAGCAGCCCATGGCATGTTGAGTCCATTTTTACGGGACTTTTAGTTGGTCGGAGACATTTACACATTTACCCCCCCAACTCTGTTAAATTGGAATATTTACTGAGAGAATTCCACATCTGCTCATATCTCATGTGAGCCCTTTAGAGCAAAAGTGGGCCATGTCCATTATAGTAACACCAACGGCATTCAAGTCAATCCGTGTTCTGTTGGTATGCGGAATCAAAAGTCCCGGTTTGGCTCGAATGCCCTTCGTATTACTATAATACACACGAGCCATATTGACACTTAAGTGTGCCTGTGAGCAAAACACGTTTTAGTAAGATGTATCATATTCATGGCCCAGATGCAGGATTTTGAGATTAGGGTGGAAGCGCCGGCGTGCTGATTTAAGGAGCGCTTGCCGTGAGCATTTCCATGTTTCAAAATGCAGAATTAAATGAGCTCGCTCAACCCAATCCCACACACTGCAAAAACCGTCAGCCCATTAAATGTAGATCGAGTGTGTCAGAACGCAAGGGTCACCATCGATCCAGGCGAGCACACAGTCTTACTCATGTACAGTAGCGTCTCTTCTGAACTCGTTCTAGTCATGACTTCGGCTCCGTCTTAAAATGCGGGCTTACATAAGCGTCCCCTTTCCCCCGATACATTGCCTTTCTTATCCAGCTTTCCAGCTTGGCTTGGGTACAGAAGCCTTCTGGAGGAGAACAATCACGGATTACAGTCGCACGTACTGTACAGTGCACAGATATGAACGTAGCGTGTATACAAAGGCATGCAATAACACACTCATACACTCACACACACACACACACACACACACACACACACACACACACACACACACACACACACCACACTACACTACAGGAGAGTGGAGCTTGGGGGATTTACTAAATGCTAAGATTGAGAAGAGCCCAAATTTACATCCTTTTTCACTGTCATGCACCTTCTATCTGAAATAATGCTCTTCCCTACACACACACACACACAGACACACACACACACACACACACACACACAGAGCCAGAATTCCCCAGACACTAGTAATCTAGTGTCAGCTCTTTTGAATGGCAGCTGCCAGGGGAATAAGTGACTTCAGGTAAATCTTGTTCTCATCATCCGAAGCAAAATTCTTTTTTAGGGGTTTCCTACTCGCTGGCCACTTTATTAGGAACACCCCATCCATTCATGGAATTGCGCAATCAGCCAATCATGTAGCAGCTCAAAATCATGCAAATTCACTCACACACACACACACACACACACACACACACACACACACACACACACACAAATGATCTCGGTGACGCACTGGTCTGGTCATTTTCGGCACCCAGGCTGTTTCACCGTAAACCTGGAATGGCTCAATCCTGAATCGCTAAGACTGCTCGTTGTTCTGACTTGGTTGTATGTGATTTTTCTCTCGCGGTTTAAATAACCTGAGATGCCACAGAGACTGAAATTGTTTCCACCGTGCAGATTTTCATCTAAGCTTTTCGCAACGCGAGGACCCGGTACATCAAACGTTATAAAAAGAACACCGACCCGCACTTTTGACTCTGCCGTTTTGCATCGTATGTCCATTTCTAAGAGCCGTGGGCAGGTACGGGTTCAGAGAAAGCTGACCCCGGCTGCACTGATGAACACATACTGCTGAGGTTTTGCACATCGTACACATATACTGGCAGAATCATTTCTCCGGTTACAGACTCCCAGGCTTATCCACTCAATCCGCCCACCCACACACGCACTTCAATCGAGCCCTCGTCACACAAACACACACACACACATGGCAGTAGCTGTACACACTGACGCACCGATTTAACAAACGCATAAATTCAGTGCTACACTAAACAGCAGACAGCACACATGGCGCCTTTGCACGATTAATAATAGCATTTCCATCACAGTACATATGTGGCGCGCGCACACACACACACACACACACACAGTCCCACACAGCCTCGCTCTCATCTCAACCACTCCTGTCAACCAACGCTGCTCAAACACATAAATAACACTATTTCTCTCTCTCTCTCTCTCTCTCTCACACACACACACACACACACACACACACTTATCCCTCCTCTCTTCCCTACCTTTCCTCCCACCTTTCTACCTGCCTCTCACCTCTTCTCTCCATTTAATCCTTGTTCAAGTTTACCCACGCAACTGCACTCCATCCCATCACAATGCTCTGTCGCTCCTGTAGAACCATCCATCCTTCTCTCAAACATCTGTCCGACGATCTCTTTACATCCTTTCCTTTATTCCCGCTGTTAACTCAAGTGTAATTTCTCTCTCGTAGTCGTCACTGATCATGGGAAGTACATAAGGCTACAGTAGGTTAACTCACGTCAAACCTCTTCACCACCATGATGAGTAGAGAAAAGGTCCGCTCATAAAACATCTGCGTACTGAAAGGTCACATGACTAAATTCTGGTGAAGATAACCACAATATACCTCTCGTGGTCAATATGAGCTTCATAAAGTGGTTAAATAGTTGTAATAAAGTGTCGTGACTTTGGCATTCAGCAAATCAAGCAAGACAACATTGAAACTGGTTTTCCTCACATGGTTCTCTCCACGTGTATAAGATGTTTTATTTTCCATTTTGAAAAAAAAAAGGATTTTAATGCACAGGTCAATCCTGATTCTCATCCAGCTATCATCTCATACAATAATCTTCCACTATCCTGCTACAGTACATCTTCTGTGGCTCAAATGGATAAGGTTCCGGGTTACCGAGCAAGCCCTTAAGCAAGGCCCTTAACCCTGTCTGCTCCAGGGACGCTGTATCCTGCGCTCTGACCCCAGCTTCCTAACTGGGATATGTGAAAAATATCATTCAAATCGAATCCAATCATTTTACTGTGCTGTAAGCTACATGTGATGAATAATTGAATTGTAACCGTCTCCATAATGCCAATTAAAGACACCAAAAAACCCAATCACTATAAGGTCAAAAGTGAATGATGTGTGTAGAAGTGGCAGTACATCACTCTGGTACGGCAGAATTGGATGGACCTTCCGGACAAGTCAAAATATCATCTTCAGAAGCTTTATATGAAGAAAAAAATATACCTTTTTTTCTATTAACCTCCTGGCTTGAAGGTGCATGATGATGTGGAATGTTAAAATATACAGTGGAACCTTGGATTACGAGCATAATTCGTTCCGGAAGTGGGCTCGTATTCCAAAACACTCTAAAACCAAATCATCATTTCCCATAAAAAATAATGAAAACTCAAATTATTCATTCCACAGCCCCCAAAAATAAATAAATAAAAATAATTAATACAATCTATAAAGTGAAAATAAAACAAATTAATCTGCACTTTACCTTTAAAAAAAGTACAAATAAATCCTGACAGATAAGTTTTTCCATTGGTGCGCGCACGTGCCGTGTGTGTGTGTGTGTGTGTGTGTGTGTGTGTGTGTGTGTGTGTGAAATTAGCCCCTTCCCTCGCCTCGTTTTACACAGTAACACTCCTCCTCCCTCTGACACTCGGTGTCAAAAGCATGATACTCGGCGCTCGTAAACTAATACTTGCTCGGTTTCCGAATAAAAAATAATTTAAAATCTTTGCTCGGTTTGCTGAACACTCGTAAACCACGTTACTCGCAATCCGAGGTTCCACTGTATCACTATGTTCTTTGTAATTCTTGATTACAAAAACGTGTCGAATTGTAAGCGCTCGCCCTATCATCCGGAGATCGCGAGTTCGATTCCCAGGTGACGCTGTAACCTCACACAGCTGTAGCTCTAGAGAGAGCTGATTGGCCGAGCTCTTTTAGAGGGGAGGGATGAGAGGTACATAGTGCTCCCACATTAATCACGGCTCTACAGCCAATCGGGGGCGTCTCTGTGAGCTCACGCAGGCGGAAGGAGCGGATAGCGCTGTCCTCCGAGTGTGTTACGTCGCCCCCAACAGTGATTGAGCGAGCAGTTCGAAAAGAAAGTCTTCGACCCTCCCAACTGAGTGGTAGTAGTAGCCTTAATGTGGGAGCCCCCTAGTGGTGGGGAGGAATTGGACACAACTAAATTAGGGAGAAAATCGGGAGAAAATAATTTTTAAAAAGGTTCAAGACCATAACCTTATACAAATGATATCTAACCCATGCCTGTTATGCTATTTAAACTCAACTCAAACTAGATTCATGCAAGACGCAGATGATGGAAAATGTTGAACTTTAATAACATCACTGATGGAACAACTGTGAACAATGAGCCTGCATCTAAATCTAAGAGTCCCAAAGCCTAGAAGACGAGACGTCCTACAGTACGTATGAGGCACGAGACGTCCTTAATGTCAGCATTTATATCTACACTGCATGCTTAAATTTGGTTTCATTCAAAAAGTCTCAAAACATTATGTTATAAATTATATAACATTTCACCTACTTTCAGTTTCATACCTAACCTGTGAGAGCGCATCATCACAATAATAATAATAATAATAATAATAATAATAATTATACAGTTACTACTGGACATTAAATGATTCAATAGCTACAGTAGCAGGAACAGGATGAGTGTAAAGGGTATGAGAGAGGAATGTAATCTCCTCTGTGTTTTCAGTGTTTAAGAGGTTCACTGGTTCAATGGCACCAGTCGAGATTGATTGACAGGATTTTTTTTTTCTCAAATAAAATTAATATGGAGTCAAGCTGGCGTTTATGAAAAGCATCATGTCAAATGCCAGTTTAATCATATGAACTTTTCGAGAGGATATTTCAGAGAGAATGGGATACACAAATGTGAAAACAAGCCGCACTGCTTTATAATAACTAAAACAGCGCTTTAGAAACTTACATGGTCTCATCGTTAAGGAATTCCAGTTTTCCAGCCACCTCCTCGTAGTCCTCTCCAGCCTTGGCGGTCCCCTCACTGGTATGGAACGGCACCGCCACTTTGCCGCGTGCTCCAGACGTTCTGTGGACCTTCACCTGCATGACGCCCACGCTCTCACTCACGCGCATCGACGCGCTCTCGAACGTGAAGATCCCCGCATGGTCGTCATCGTAGATGGTCACCGTGGCAGTATGAGCAGAACCCAGTGCAGCTTTTGGCTGGATGGGCACAGAGCCTAAAAGACTATTGCCTGGAGCATTGGGATCGAGAATGGAGACCTCAGCTCGATGAACGACACGAGGGTTACTGAGGTGCACGTAGAAGTGCTCGTCCTCCTCGAAGATGTCATCATCGATTACGCCGACTGTCAGCTCCTTTATGGTCTCGCCTGGTTTGAAGACCAGCGTCCCCTCAGCGAACTCATAATCAGAGCCAGCGTTGGCCGTGCCATCCTCAGTGCGATAGTCCACCTGGAGAACGACACAGCACAGGATTTTGTAGTCAGAGAACTTTTATACAGGGGGACGACATTTGCTGGGATTCAGGGATGGTGTAGAATACAATTTTAGAAATCCACTAACACTCTCTTATAAACTCGTTTCAGTGCTTATTCTACTTAGCAGGTAATGAATGCCTGATAAAAATGAAAGTATGAGACGTGCACTCACTTAGATACATTTTGTTAAGAACACCTTATTCAGCGGCTAGACAGAAACTGAAAATTTTTACTTGGTGAATGAGCAGGTACGGTATATATGGTGTTCCTAATAAACTGACCAGTGAATGTGTAGTTATATACTGTATACAGTATTTGATTGTGCATTGTATTTTTCTAATACAACAAACACATTTTATGTATTTTACAAAAAAAAACCTTTAGAGTTTATAGAGAACTTGAAAGTATTTTTAGCACATATGTTCGAGTCAAACCGGGACTTGTGATTTTAAATCTACCTTTACTTCCCTATATAATCCCCTACACCACTAATGCACTTATTCCAGGGTTGCACTAGTGCTTGGATACCATCAAAGTGGTATTTTCTCGCATAATCAGACCAGCTTGTTTCATGTCTGAAACGCTGGCCTCCTTTAAAGGGCCAAACATGTGAAAAAGGGTTGGAACAAGGTCAGGACTGCGCAGGCGATGTGGCAATAATGTGCAGGTGGTGTTGGTGAATGACTGTGTTCAGTTCCCACAAACGGATGCGTCTCTTCCGCAAGGTGGTGACAAGTTATCCGGCCATTTTCAAGGATCAGGCGTTTAATGTTCCCCGGAACAACTCCAGTGGGCCACCTCGGCCAGATTATCATTCACCTCTTGTGACATACGTCCTTCTTTAAAACATCTGCACCATTAAAAGGTTTTACTGCGGGTAAGAATCTCATCACCGCACTGCGCTTGAAGTCTTCTGTAAATGTCAATCGATTTTACGCCATCATTCAGGAGAGAATTCATCACGAGTCCCAGTTTGACATGAACGCTCCCTTTTAAAAACAAATACACAGCAATTGGAATCCACTTATTTGAGCTTATTTTCATGGCATTTCCTAAACCTCATAATATTTGGGGGTTTGTAAGTAAAACACCTGAAACATAATTCACTTAGAGAATTACAAACGATGCTAAGTGGCTATAATAAAATTCATCTCCATAATTGTTCATTAAAATTCAGTGATCCTCTAATAGCTGAGAGTCCATCCCTGCCATCAGAGCGCTTCTGTGGATTTCAGGGCCAATATTCTCTTAACAGTCATTAAATAGAGCATGGCAGATTTTTATTAATGCTTTCCTGATGTTAATTCTCACCTTTACAGTGCAGCCACTGTCTCCTCCATGTCTGCCAACAGCCAGTTTAAGGGAACCACAATTCTCGAAGCACTGGTAGTGAGAGGGCTCAAACTCCATGTAGATGGTGTGAGGATCCTCTTCCTGAGCGTTGGCCTCATGGCAGCTGATTACTTTCCTGGCCTGGTCCGCAGCATGCTTCTTCAGGATGTTCCCTGCGCCGATCATCATGCGTGTGGCCTGGATGCGGTAGAACGCCCTGCTCTTCTGTTGCTGAACCAACACCTGGTAGTTGGCCATTTCGATCAGCTGCTCCATGTCCTTCTCGGGGTGCCTCTGCTTCAGTTCCTTCAGCGTACGAGCCATTTCCCTTCGCGCCTCTTCTTCTTCTCCACCACCTCCTCCTCCTGCTCCTCCGCCTCCTCCCTCCTCCACACCAGCAAGCATGCCATCCAGAACCTCCTTGTGGTGAGAGTTGGTGCCCTGCCCATCCATCTCCATGTCCATCTTCGTGAACATGCCATCACCCTCTGTTTCGATGATGATGCCGCGATTCTTGTCGGCACGGTACCGCTTATGAACGTACTTGTAGAATAGCAAGCGGCGGTCCGCGATCCAGGCTTGGAGCACACAAATGGGAAAGAAGAGGAACGTTAGCACAGCTTCCCAGACCTCCACCACACCAGGGGAAAACACAGAGAGAATCAGGTAGAGCCAGATGTAGGCAAACACACTCCAAGCTGCTGTCACGAAAAAGACCCTCAAGTGTTTTATCTTTCTCACTTCGCCATCGGGGACCACGTATACACAGATAGCGATGATGATAAACATGTTGAAGGCAGCACTGCCGACTATGGTACTGGGACCAAGGTGGCCAGCTTCAAACTTGTGCCCACACACTTCAATCACAGACAGCAGGATCTCAGGTGCTGAAGAACCCAACGCCATTAAGGTCAGGTTGGAGACCGTCTCGTTCCAGATGCGGACCGTGGCAGTGGTGGTTTCACCATTGGGTTTCTTAATGGTGATTTCCTTTTCCTGTGAGGTGATGACCTCGATGGAGGACATGAAGCGATCTGCAATGATGGACATTCCCAGGAACATGTAGATGAGGGCTACGAAGTAGACGATGGCACGTGCCACCTTATCTCCCACTGATGGGTTCTGGGGATTCCATACCGGGAGCACCACGCCCTCAGAGCAGCTGTACTCTCCAGAACAGTTCCCTGGACTACTGTGGGATGCATCAGTGGTGGCCTGGGAAAGCTGGACAACACTCAGGATGATGAGGAGGAAAGCAGACAGACATTGAGTGGAGGTATGCGGAGGACGGAGGTGAGGCATGGTGTTGCTGTGCTGATTATGGAATCCAGCAAAAGCAGAATTCAGCTCCTAAAGTCTGGTAATCAGCCACACTGTGTCCACCTCTGAAATGCACAAGAACAGAAAATGGCACACTTTTAAACTCAGTGACACATGGTACCATAGAAAACCTGACGTATTTGTTGCAGTTCTTGTCCTTGCTTAAGTTACAAATCAAATTCATACCTCGGTCCCTGAGGACATATAAAGGGTTTTATTAATTTGCTCGTTGGCAATATGTTTATTATACTTAATAGATTTGTAATTAACATCCACTGGCAAAGATTTGTCCTTTCCCAAACTGTTGACACAACATATTGTTTCCTGGAATGGAAAGCAAACAGACTGTAGTCAACAGTGTAGACAACAATTACGGAGGTTGATGTAAAGGAACCTGGGTGACCTGCACCGAGCCCTTACTTCAACCCCAATGAACGCCTTTGTAATAAAATATTATTATAACACCCAAAAGAAGGACAAAGTCACTATTAATTCTTATAATGTTGGAAGAATGGATTCTCAGTATGTAATATATCACAATATAAAATAACAAATACAAGATTATTAAACCCATTTCTCAATTTTTTTTACGAATTTTTTTAACAGTTATATTACATCATGGTTCATTTAAAAACTTTGTTGCAAAATGTCGATAAAATACAAAGAAAATACAGATCTCAACTGTTTGTATATTCCAGATTAATTGAAATAAATGCATTTGTGGATCAAGTCTGGATCATCTTCTCCGTTTTATGTAACACTTATGAAACATCTAATAACATTTTTTTATTTTTCTCTGTTCTGTTCAAGCCCTCTCATCATGCTAGGGAGATGACTGCTGGCTTCATGTATTTTTTAGCAATAAAATGTTACTAGGATGGGATGAAATGCTCAGCATGTAGCTGGCTGCAGTGTTCCTTGATTTGCAAATTCATAATTAATGTTCAAGATTTCACAGTTTATATTTTTAGAATACATCAGTGAAAAAATACATAGAAGGTTATTTATTTCGAATGTTTTGAATATAGGGTATTTATACATCACATGCAATCATATCCAAATTTATGCAAATTCATAGTATATTCATATACTCTAATAGTTCATCCGCCTCTCATGCACTTCACCCTGACATGCACATCACTCTGGAACACGGTGCATTTGCAGTCTGAGGACTTTTTCTAAACATAGTTTTATTGTTGCTTTTACGATTTGATTTCACGAAGGGTTTCATTGCTCTCTCATTACACTCGTTCATGTTCACGTTTTTCCAACCAGGTTTCTTTTTCTTCTTTGAAGATGACCCAGGATTTAATAAAGCGATTTACAGATGCTAACCCAATTTTAAAAAATTTGCAATCTCCTTAGTTGTTTCCATTTCTTCATGCAGGCCATTAGCCTGACCCTACTGAAAGAGCGAAACATATTTGCCATGACCACAGGATATGTCTTCTGACATTGTTGTTTAAGAAATAAGATCAATTCGGGTTAAACAACTTGTTGCCAATTAACCCATATCAATCACTGGAGGAATGGAAATGCAATGGAAGGCTCTTAACTATTTGTTTATTTAAATCCAGGGGGTGACGTTTTTTTTTTTTTTTTTTTTTTTAGGCTGCGCAGTGTATTGCATACAGTATAATATAAATAATAGCCACGTTCAAGTCAATCCGGGATTTTTGATTGTGCAGAATAGTCACCTTTGTGCAGTAAAATCTAACTTTATTTCTGAATATAATCCCCTGATACGCTAATGCACTCTCAGTACTCCGGAGCCATGATCGGACTACCTGCTTGACATCTGAAACGTCGGCCTCCCAGGAACTCCTTTAATGGCCGAAAACATGTGTAAACAGCATGTGTAAAAGCGAGGTCAGGACTGTATGTGGGATGTGGCAATAAGTCCCAGCCAAGTTCCTATGACTTGTTCTGTTGTGCTGTTGGTGAATGATGTGTGAACAGTTCCCACAGATAGATGCATCTCTGCCACAAACCGGCAACAAGTTATCTGTCGACTTTCAAGGATTTTCAGCCGTTCCACTCGCTGAATGCTAACAAGAATGATTGCAGAGGGATCCAACCGACCTCGCCAGGATCATCATTCACAGATGTATGGCCTTCTTTAAAAGGTTTCCACCATTTAAATGCTTTACTGCAGCTAAGAGTTTCATCACCGTAGGGTTACGGCTAGTTTACTGTGTTTACTGTGTTTACTGTGCTTGAAGTCTTCTGTAAATGTCAACACCTTCATTTAGGAGCAATGTCTTCAGAAGTCCCAGTTTGATTTGAACACCCCTTGTAAATCATTGACGTATACTTATGAAAAGCTTATCACAGTAAACACTGAAGAATCATCATCTGAGAGTAAACATAGTCATATTATACATCTTTAAAGTATTCAGCTGATAAAGTCATCATTTTTAGATGCTGATTGCAGAAAACTAATTACTAAATCCTGTCGGCATACACATACGCAGCTTTTATTACTTGTCACAATGTAGAGGAAATCAATATTGCATAAACATCTCATCAATATTAGATGGCATTTTTTTATTGCTCCTGTTCCGACGGCTCGTGACTTAACCAGGGAAACGTTTTTTGCAACTATTGATCTCTCAAAGAATGTTTTTTTAAATGCATCTTTGAAAACAAGAACCGGTCCAATAGATTACAGAGCCTGCAAAAAATATATATTTCGTCAGCAGTACGCTGAAAGAAGAAAAAAAAAACGCTATATACAGTATGGTCGATTATTTTTATATTTAGGGGAACATATTGCAAAGAGAATAGACAAAAAATATTTGTGTGGAACTTTTCTAATGAAATTGTGATTTAAATGCTTGTATGAAGCGTAATTTATTCAAAGTTACCAAATGCTTGTTTCAGTTATGTAGTGCACAAGATCAATTCATATGAGGCGCCGTATAGGGCTTAAATCAAACTTCACTCATGCACACACATATGAAACACTTGGATACACATATATGAAACAGTCACACATACATATATACTACTAACTGCTCACACAACTACATATGAAATGCGCGCACACACACCTATGAGATGCACGCGCATACACATATGAGACGCACGCACCACACATATGAGATGCACGCACACACACCTATGAAATGCTCGCACATACACAAAGTCTCCGTGCGCGCGCGCACACACACCTATGAAGCGCACAAACAAGGGAATTCCTATCAGTTATTACAATATTTATTATAATTATTTTCGAGGACAACACCATATAAACAGGACACAATAATTAAATTTTAATTTAATTAAGAAATATTTAGTATTACATAGACTAGTAATCTTTATAAATAAATAAATACATTTCCGTACATCTTGTAAATTCATCGAATCATTTATTCATAAGTTATAAACGTTTCAAAACGTTATATATTTTATAACAGTGTCAGATTTTTCAATAAATATTCTATATTTAATGTCCGTAGCGTGAAATTTCCACAGCAGCAGGGACAGGAATCCGAGGTGCTTATGTTACTATGGTAACGCATGTAGGAAGTGACGTTGCAGGGTCCGAATGGTGGAATTTTGTAGAGTGAAGTTCACTTAACTGACATTCCCCCACATGGAGTAGGGAGTAGGGTGGAGGGAGTAAGGTATAGTAATTTTAATGTATATGGACTTGCCGATTCATTCTCTCTGATTAGTAGAAGCGTTTTTAAACAGACCGTTACTGGACAGTTTAGAAGACAGCGAGTGGTTTATTTATTATCACCACAACAGTGTGCGGTATGGAGGGTCGGTACAGTGTGTGAATTTCCGATTCTGTATTTGGATTTGATCAAGTGGAGGGAGTCATGTGGGATTCCGATGAGTTAACTATTGTTTTTAATAGCAGGAAAGACGAGGAAAGCACATTTCACACACACACACACACACAAAACAGTAACTGCTTCGTTTGTAGGATCCGACATATTAGCCACAGATTCCGTGCTTCAATTTTCTTTTTGCTAAACATCACCTGCGTTTCGTGCCGCTGCAATATTCAGACATTATGTGGACAGTTGTGAATATGCCTTGTGATTGAGCAGTGATGATCATTATACTGTCCTACTCCGTCTTCTAAACTGTCCAACAGCAGGCTGTTTACAAACCGCTACTACCAACATGGAGTATGAAGCGACAAGTCCGTCTACACTGAAATGTCTTCCGGTTACACTGAGAATTTCATAGGTGTATGTGCGCGCGTCTCATATGTGTGTGCGCACGGAGAGTTTGAATATATGTGCGCGCGTCTCATAGGTGTGTGTGTGCGCGCATTTCATATGTAGTTGTGTGAGCAGTTAGTAGTATATATGTATGTGTGACTGTTTCATATATGTGTATGCAAGTGTTTCATATGTGTGTGCATGAGTGAAGTTTGATTTAAGCCCTGTACGGCGCCTCATAAATTCAAGTAGCATGACCATAATTCAAACACTGAAAAAGTACTATGGAAGTTTAACGACTTTAAGGTTCGATACCCTTCTTGGGTGAGTGTACAGGTCTTATTGTAAAAAAAAAAAAAAAATAAAATCTTGTTTTTATTGAACACAAAATAAAAGTCATTAAATTATTATCAGTTTAATTTCATCTGATAAACAAATAAATAAACCGTATTGTACGTTCATGCTCTGGTCAGCAGAATGCCACCGAATTGGCGCACTGCACAAAAGACGTGCCTTGGGAAAAATATTACCGTGGTAATGCTTATATAAGGTCCTGAATCATGTATGAATGACCGAAGCAGTCGTGTGTTTGACTCACACAGCACATACACACCTAGGGTACACAACACACCTCCATCCTAACCTCTCTGCCCTTAGCACTACCGTGATTTCTGCGTTTCTGCCTTACCTATCCTGCGGTGTAGTGAGTCAGGCTTGTTGCTCGGTGATCCAGAACGTTTCTTTTTTATCCATCGTTCCAAAGTCATCACCAAATCAGGCAATCAGGCAATCACACACAAAGCGGCCCTTATTAATCACACCTGTACAATAATAACCAGCTTAGAGTCTGTTCCATAAAACATGTAATCGACGCTGTGCAGTTCAGACGTTGTGCAGTTCAGACGTTGTGCAGACACCATATTACAGTGCAGCACGGTAGATACCAAGCAAAGTCTATGGGTTACTCCAGTGGCTGGCGGTATCGCCTTGCACCTCAAGGGTCTGGGTTCGAAAATTGGAAGTCATTCTAATTTTCTAAAACTACATTGTTCCAATGTTGTGGTTTGGATAGACGACATTGCAAACTTACTTTTGCTTCTATGCACTTAAAACAACCCCCTCATTGCGCTTCCTGATTCCTTATATGGTAACACTTCTCACTATAGTCCGTGTTCATATGAATATACATACAAACAGCTTGTGTCTGCTGGAACTGTTTTGTTTAACAGGAAAATGCAAATGTATTTCCTATTGTCTGTCTCCGGGTCTCTCTGTCTGGTTCCTTTGATGTGCGTGATGTACGTGACACAGGGCACCTGGCTAAAAGCTTAAATATGCTCTCTTTGCTGATAATAAACAGAAATCTTCAGACATCATGCATGCGTACGCGTTTGCCCGTCTCTCCGGGTTGTTCGGGCTCAGCCGGTAAGTGTATCGACCTGTGGTGTACACAACACAGCAATAATTCTACTTCTTTTCATCCAGCTTAACAATTCAGATGCTCTTTTCTTATACAGTATACAACAGCTATATTGCAGTGCCATACAACATTAGGTTTTCTGCTGGTAGGCTTGTGCGATATAATGATCAGGGAAACGTCTTGCATTTAGTTAGAATGTTTTGAGTTCTTTAACATGAAACAAAAGAAATCCATATTTGTCAAATAAAAGTATATATTTGACATCTGTTAATTCTATTAATTGGTGCTGATGACAAAAAACGCAGCTGGAAATGCTCATCCATCCATCCATCAAGGAACCTCTGTAGTCCAACTAGGGACCATGGAGGCCATTGCATTTATTCCTATTTTTTTGACTCACACACTACAGGCAATTTGGGAATGCCAATTAGCCCAATCTGCATGTTTTCAGACTGTGGGAGGAAACTCACCAAGCAGGGGCAGAACATGCAAACTCCCTGGGAATCGAACCCAGACCTTGGAGGTGCAAGGTGGTAGTGCAACCCACTAAGCTACTGCGCCGCTGGTCAAAAAGTCACACCACACAAAAAGTCAAAAGAGTAAAAATGGAAGCGAAATGTTGACCTAAACGGTTAAATAAGCCTGTAATAAGGAATCAGATCAATGTTAATTATAAGTGATTTAATAAGTTTTTGGGTTGTGCGTCAGGTTGCAAGGTGAGGCCTCCATGGATCAGACTTGTGTTTCCAGCACATCCTATGGATGCACGATCGGATTAAGAGCTGGGGAATTAAAAGTCCATATCGACAACCTTGAACTCTTTGCCTGCTAAGCCCCAAGCACAGCAAGCTATAATGCACTCAGTATTCTGATACCTTTCTATCATAGCCTGCATTGACTTTTTTCAGCATTTAGTGCTACATTTCCTTTTTTCTGTGATTAGATCATACAGGGTGGCACGGTGGCTTAGTGGTTAGCACTGTCGCCTTGCACCTCCAGGGTCTGGGTTCGATTCCTGACTCCTGGCATGAGTTTTTCCTGTGCCTGAGATTACATGTGCTTGATGGGTTTCCTCAGGGTTTGGCAGGGATTGGCACCCTCCATCATTGTATCCCACTTCGTGCCCCAAGTCTAATGGGATAGGCTCCAGGCCCCTCACAACTCTGTATACAGGATAAAGCGGCATAGACGATGAGTGAGGGAGCGGATCAGACAGCCTGGTCTTTGCTCCCCGTGAGCATGCATGCTTGTATATAATTGATAAAGGCAGTGTTGTTAGTGTTGTGACTGATCACTCCATATTATATAGAAAGTTTGCTTTAAATCTGCCTACAGTTTAATCTGAGCTTTTTACGTACAAAAAAAAAAAAGATATAAATAATCCACATCACTAACTGCAGGTACGACTGGAAAACAGGAAAGTTTCGCCGGAGTTTTTAAAAAGCTTCAGGGACAGAAACAGAGCACGCTTCCATAATTGTGATACATGATAGCATTAGCTTCAGTAAAACACCAAGTATTACTGGACAAATTAGACCATTTTCCCTGAGTTAAAACTGTACTAACTTTGTTTAAAGTTTTTATTATTTTTTTTTTCAGACATCCGGTATAAGAACTTATTATTACTTGCTATTTGCAGCAACATCGGACACGGGCGCTCTAACTTCACTGAAACTCGTTTTTCTCCACTCAATTAATTTCCCCGGATCTTGGATAACAGTACCCAAGTAAATACGTTTCCGTTTACTGCCTGATGATGACAAAGCCAGCATGTTCTGTGTTAATTGGAGTTAATTAGACATGTTTGAGGGTTAATGGTGTGTGTCGTATGCTTACATTTAAACGACGGGAGCTTGCATTCATAATGCTCGTTCTTTGGGATGAAATCCCCTCTGCTTTTGACAGACAGTTTGTGTGAGCTGCACAGAGATCCCTTCAAATGCGCTCAATGCTACGCACCTTTGATGGAGATGTGCTAGTCATTCAGAAGGGATTAAACCCTGAGCCACTGACACAGCGTCATGAGCTGATTATGTTTGATGTCCGCTTGAAATCCTTATCAGAGTTTCTCTCGACATTCTCACGGCTCCTTCTGTGAAGTACTGTTTGTATTTTTCCTTCTTCATTTCTTTCTTTTGATCCCCAGAACGGCGGTTACAGTCAGCGCGAACCGGGCTACTGCTGCGCATGAGACTGGCGCTATTTATAGCGATGGCAGGACTGCTCCCAGCGTCTCTGGCACCAGTGCTGTGCGAGTGTGCCCGTCAGGGACCTAGGCGTGTCTTACTTAACATCCAACTGCGAGTTTATGAATCTCCCAGAAATCCTGTTCCGGCCTCCTAAGCGGGGGTTCCTTGCGTCAGCATCCTGTAAACCGACCATAGATACCGAACTTAACTACGGGAATACAACCGTGAGACACTGTTTATTATCTTCAGCGGCTCCTGGAAGGTGTGTACTGCTCCTCATGGTGCCATTGAAGCCTTATGAAAGCATCTATCAGGCAGCCTATTGCTTTAATGATCGCTTAATTGGCGGAGCCGGAGCAGACTGGTCGCAGCAGTGGAGGCAGCTGCACATCTGAAAACAATGTCCCTTAGGCTTCGTTCACACAGACGAGCGAATCTGATTTATTCCCTAAATCAGATTTTTTTTTAGACAGAGTGTCCTCATTACATTGGTTGTTATAGTTACAAAGCAGATGGGCATACACTGAGGAGTGCTGAGGCGGGAAAAGTTATCTAGTTACCTTGCTCCCACCAGCGACATTATTCAGTTTCAGCTAAACCATAAAAGATACGTCATGATTTATAAAACGATGTCTGGATATATGGTTGGAATTATTGCATCATCAGTGCAACTACTAATCAAATTCGTTAATGATTGCTTCAAATATCAGGACATCAGAATGGGGGAAAGGTGATCTCAGTGACGTTGAGTGTTTCAGGAAATGTTCAAGTGGAATGGTCTCACAGCCTAATGGTTTGAGCTGACAGGAAGGTTATAGTAACTCATCATTCTGTACAACCATGATGAGCTGAAAAGCATCTCAGTACACTGATAACACCAAACCTGGACCAAGCAGAACGGAAGTATCATTCAATATTTTCACTTAATGGGACTGAATATTTGAATTTTGGTGCTTGTGGGGGTTTTACGTACTCAAATGTGTTCTAATGGCAGAAAGGAATATGATTCGTCATTGATCTGTATCAATGTTCGGATCACTTAAATTCGGATCAATTCAGTTCTATTTACTGAATATTTATATAGCGCTTTTAACAGTGATCATCGTCGCAAAGCGGCTTTGCAGAATAAAAAGAAATATGGAAATGTGTTGGAATTTGTGAAGAAATTTGCATAAATCAAAATGATCAGTTTGTCCCTGATGAGCAATCCGGTGATTCTCACACAACGCTGGAGCTGTACTCATTTTCATTTGCTTGCTTGTGTGACTAAACCTCGATATGGCAATTGACAAACTATACTCATGTCAAAGTAACCCAACAGTAATAGTATTTAAAAACGAATTCAGTGATGTATCATGTATCACGACACTGACTCTGAACCGGACACTTTAATTATTATTTCTTTTAATTTACATGTTTGCATTTGAATTGGTAAATGTTGCAGTTCCTCTATGATCCAACAGGGGGCTCTAAACTTTTCGCACTTTGGAGGGCTGCACAGCACAGCACAGTATATATACAGTTTTGGTAATAATAATAAAAAATAATAATAATAATAAGAGAGCACTGCAATCTTCTCCATGGAAACTTCTGGAATGTCATCAAGAGGAAGATGGATGATCACAAACCATCAAGCAATGCTGAGCTGTTTGCTTTTTTGCAAAAAGAGTGGTACAGTATAAAGTAACCAGCGATATGAAAAACTGGTAGAGAGCATGCCAAAATGCATGAAAGCTGTAATTGCAAATCTGGATTATTATAACACCAAATACCGATTTAGCCAAAGCATTAACACAATTTGTTTGCAAATTATTTGCATTTCGTTTTATTTGAGTTATTAAAGCATTGCAAATACTGCATGATCTTGGGTTAGTTTGGTGTGTTGTGATGTTGCAATTTCCTTTAAATATACACTCTAAATAATAATTGTTATATTTTAAATTTAGGAGAAATATTATCAGCATTTCACAAAAAAAAAAAAAAAAGAAACAATACAATACATGCACCTGTAAGAAAAAAAAACATACAAAACTGCAAAAAAGATAATTTTGCAGTGGTCACTTATTTTTACTTTTTTTTGTTGTTGTTGGATTTTCCCCCGATTTTCTCCCTAATTTTAGTCGTGTCCAATTCCTCCCCGTCACTAGGGGGCTCCCACATTAAGGCTACTACTACCACTCAGCCTGGAGGGCCGAAGACTATCACGTGTTTCCTCCGAACGACATGACGCCAGCCGACCGCATCTTTTGAACTGCTCGCTCGCGCACCGTTGGGGACGGCGTAACACACTCAGAGGACAGCGCTATCCGCTCCCTCCGTTGCGTGAGCTCACAGACGCCCCTGATTGGCTCTAGAGTCGTGATTAATGTTGGAGCACCAAGTACCTCTCATCCCTCCCCTCTGAGAGAGCTCGGGCCAATCAGCTCTCTCTAGACCTCCGGCTGCAAGAGGTTACAGCATCACCCGGGATTCGAACTAGCGATCTCCGGATGATAGGGCGAGCGCTTATATTAACTTTTACTCTTATTGGTACTAGTGCAATGAATATACTGTATATATAAAAAATCACAAAAAAAAATACTCTTATAGAAAAGTAATATTTATAACATGTATAATAGTAATATTACTGTTATAGAAAAGTATTATGTAGTATAATGTATGTATGTTATATATAAATTTTACTGCAAAGTAACTTATTACTTTTATGATTAATCAGCACAACACCGACCGTAATAGTAATGCAGGGACAGCACACTTCCGCTTATTTTACACTGCATATATTGCTTGTTATGGGATCATAAATTACTGTGATGTCCTCTGAGCAGAAATTGTACTGTATAAATGTTAACCAGATTTGCTCATTTGTTCAGCTCATGCTTACAGTGCCATTACGGGACGGTTTTCTTAGAACACTTTTTTTTTTTTTTTTTTTACAAGCGCATTTGAGCTCTACTTCAGTAAAATGCGTTGTGTATTTTGGGTTTTCTTTCTTCTCTATTCGTGCTTGGTTTTGAAGCCTGCTGCAAGCTTTCCATCTACTGACACAGTATTGCACATCCTGTGTAAATTAGAGCGTTTCATGTAAATGTTCTGCATGTGGTGCTACATCAGGGCATGTGGTATGAGTATGATATGTAAATAAGGTGACGCTAGATGAGATCTTGTTAGTGCATGGCTGAATTTGATTCATTAGTTCTATTCAATTTTGCTGCCATGAGAGCGTTTCATGATCGGATGCCTAAGAGTTTGGATGCGATTTCCAAGCTTTAATGAAACGGGGTTGATTCACAGGAAATACCAAGCTCCTGCATTTGAAATGGAACATTTGACATTAAAAAATAAAAATAAAAATAAAAAACTGTTCACAGCTGAAGAGGAAAATTGTTTTTTGCTTGGACTTTGGTGATATAGTCCAACAGTTTTGAATCAAATGTTTCTATGTTATCTGATTTCAGCCTGAAGGATTAGGAATTTGCAGAATTATAAGGGATCATACTGGAAGATCTGTGATCTGCTGGAGATTTAGTAAATGTAATGCACGTAATCTCTTGTCAATTATAAGACTTAGGGTAAGGCTGGAAAAAAATATGATTAGATTAAAACCACACACACACACACACACACACACACACACACACACACACTATTGTGAAGTATTAACTCAGCTCTGTTTTCCGACACTCGGCACAAATGCATCTCACCAATTGTGATGTGCCAATTGTGTGCGTGCTCACTTGCATGCGTGTGTTTTTGTGCATGCATTAAAGTGCATTCACCCTTATTGTAATAGCAACGTTTACATTCTCTGATTATAATTCTCCGTTGGCACTCAGAGGAGTCTCCCCTCAATTAGTGAGTCTGGCTGCTAGCCATTACAATCCAGTCCCTGAGGAGTCACCCCGCCGAACACACACACACACACACACTTACACAGATAGCTTGCTACTGACTGCTCTGCAACTAACACCAATAAAATGCAAAAGACAATGTAATGTGTTAATTCTGCTCTACTGGAAGCTAGAAGATAACACATACTGTAACACGTTGGTTTTTGAGTTGTAAGTAAAATATCTTCAATTTTATAGACTCATTTTTCATTTCAGCATGAACTCAGTAGTTCATTAAAGTTAATGTACTTGTTCCACAGAGACATAATCAAATCACCGTATGAACCCTCAATCTAATATCAACCGTTGCCACAGAGGGTGAAGTGCACTTCTACACATTCTGGTTAACACGTCATTCCAGAACATACAGTAGTGTATGGCACTTCATCCTGTTCATCCTGTCCGCTATTCAACTTACTTTGTTTTTCAATCCTCTATTCATACCATAAGGTGCCATGACATGATACCAAGAGGACGAAAAAGGATGTGCTTCATATCTAACATGACCATATCTATTTCAAGTTTATTTTATTTATATAGCGAGGAACCAGATCCAACGGGGAACCCATCCTCATTTGGGTGATAATGGATAGCAGGGATTGATCTGCATCATACCGTGTGAGAATGGAAGTTCAGTACAACAGGAGTATAACAGTTTAAATTAATATGGAGTCCAGTTCGTCTGGATCACCGGCAGCAACTCTTTCTCTCTCTCACGGCGGAGGAAGAGGTAGCTCGCTGACCTCGTTGATGCAGAACGACGGGGGGAGCTGGCTCATGCCTTTTGGGGCTCTCTGGCAGGTCTGGGCCCGCAGCGGGGCTCTCTGGCAGGTCTGGGCCTCCACTGAGGCGGACTGGAGATTCGGGGCCTCCACTGAGGCGGACTGGAGATTCGGGGCCACCACTGAGGCGGACTGGAGATTCGGGGCCTCCACTGAGGCGGACCGGAGTCTGTGTATTGAGCTTGGTGAGCTGGTTCTGGAGCAGTGCGCCCATCTCCAGCAGGGCTTGCATCCCTTCTTGATCATTTGTGGACCTGCACACATTGATCTGTTGGATGATCTGACCTGCCAGCTTTTGGAGCACTAGCCTCTGCTGTTGATGCTCCTCACTCTCCTCCTTTTGAGGACACACAGACTCCTTACAAGGCGCTCCGCCAGCAGTTGCTTCGCTCGCTCCAGCCTGCTCCAAGTAGTTCCGCCGGTGGGCAAGCCGACTTCCCACGAATGTCGCTTGCCCTGGCGTCACGGTCATAGCCGCCCCCAAAAAATTTCCCAGGGGAGGCTCCTCTGCTATATTACTTTTTAGGTCTTGCATTCTGTAACGGTTACTGCTTGCGGGACGAAGGAGTGGCATGATAGCAGAGGTGATCAAAAAGGATTTTAATGAGACAAGACAAGGAACCAAAGGAACAGACATGAACTTAAACCAGGGATAAACTATAAACATGACAAACTAAACCAGGAGTAAACTAAACATGACAGACTAGACATTACAAACAGACCGAGATACAGACAGGCTAGGAGACAGACAGACAGACAGACTAGGAGACAGACAAACCAGGAGAACACGGAGCCAGGAAGAACATGGAGCTAGGGAGAACATGGAGCTAGGGAGAACATGGAGCTAGGGAGAACATGGAGCTAGGGAGAACAGGGAGAACATGGAGAACAGGGAGAACACGGAGCCAGGGAGAACACAGAGCCAGGGAGAACACAGAGTCAAACAACATACCAGAAGAGTAACCTTAGATGAACAGAGAACAAATAGTAACCCAGGACAAACAGAGAACAAACAGTAACCCAGGACGAACAGAGAACAAACAGTAACCCAGGACGAACAGGTTCAAGACAAGACTACACAGAACTCAGGAACATTTATAACCAAACTAATTAGCAACCTCAGTTCAGGTGAGCGCCACCTCACCTGACTGAGGTGCATTCTGGGACATGGAGTCCACCAAAACTACAAATGAACACAAAACACAAAATGGAGTCTGTGGGCGATTTGGCGCCCTCTTGGGGTGATCCCTGACACCTGCCGGAACGGATGAAATTTTTATGCTGAGCTGCTACTGTTCCCTCGCACCTGAGTGGTTCGTGGGTTTTCTTCATGTACACCAGTCTCCCCACTGTGCAAAAACATGTGATGTTGGCTAAAGGGTGTTACCTAATTGCCCATCTGGTTTGGTATAGGAGTGCTCGTATGACTTTGCTTGTGGTCCTCATCTAAGTAATTTCCCCTACAACAATGATTACTGGACTAAAATCATAGGTCATAGCAGGTCACCCATTGCAAAGCGATGTCAGGTTACATGAACGGATAGATGGATGAATGGATGGATGGATGGATGGATGGATGGATGGATGGATGGACGTGAAGCTACCAGGTTGATTAACAAGAAAACTATGAGCAAAAACAGTTTGATGGCAGATTGATCAAGAATTTGTACTTTAAACAGAATAGAAAATATTTGTGTTAAAAAACAGACAAGATGTGATATTTAACCACAAGACATCTAATTGATGGCCAGATGGTTGTGTTCACATACGTTCTGTTGCATACTGTGTAGTTAACGTGGCCATATTGCATCGCTCTGGCACAACCAGTGAATCCATGGCAACAGGCATTAAATTAAACATTCGACCGTTTACTGGCAACCCGTGCAGAGTGGTTTGCTGTTGCCAGTGTGAAAAAACCTGGATGAATAACTTTGCCAGCTGCCAAGAACTATACTTTCAGTAATTCTACTCCAAATTGAAGGAGTCTAGCTTTATGTTTTCTGTCATGTGAAAGTCTTTGT
Source organism: Clarias macrocephalus (assembly GCA_011419295.1). Lineage (NCBI taxonomy): Eukaryota > Metazoa > Chordata > Actinopteri > Siluriformes > Clariidae > Clarias > Clarias macrocephalus. The sequence continues at coordinate 131,884 of JAAGKR010001155.1, forward strand.
GATGGACGGCTTAGCAGCTCAAGGCAAAGGCTCATCACACAGGCATTGACTGTCTTCCTACTGTATAGACCTGCAGCAGGAGCTACCACTTCATAAACAACAGCACAATCAATTCACAGGTTCACGTTGTGAACACCATCCATAATAATAGTGTTTTACTCAGCACCTTTTCTACCTTCACTCTCACATCATCTATACCACTTTATCCTGTATTAAGGGTCTAAGGTATTAAGGCCTGGAGCCTAACCCAGGAGACTTAGAGCACGAGGTCGGGGACCCCCTGGACAGGGTGCCAATCCATTGCAGAGCACACAAATACACACACTCACTCACACACTATGGGTAATTTGGGAACACCTATTAGTCTAATCTGCATGTCTTTGGACTGTGCGAGGAAAACCAGATTACCCGGATGAAACCCACCAACTGTGGGGGAAAGAACATGCAATCTCCATGCACACAGAGGCGGGAATTGAACCTGCCTAGGAATCTAACCCGGACCCTGAAGGTGCAAGGCGACAGTGGTAACCGCTAAGCCACCGTGCCGCCTCACCTACTGTACCTTCAACCAAAACTCCTTTATTTGCAGGAAAGTGTTGTTACACAAATCATAGATCAGTGTTTAATGCCGAAGCCTAGTAAATCTCCATGTTCAATCACTGTTAGCTATGACTAAGCTAGTTTCGGGCAGGACAGCTATTGTATTTTTAATACTGTAGGTATGTTAGCGCTACGTTGCTGGAGGTCTCTCCATAACGTCTGGAGTAAGAAATGAGCAAATTACAATTACAGTGCACTAATGCAACCATTTAGGAACCTCTGTCGTCCAATAGGGACCATGGAGGCCAATGGTGACCAATGTATTTATTTCCATTTTTACTGCACCACTATAGGCAATTTGGGACTCCAATTAGCATACAGTAATCTGCATGTCTTCGGAGTGTGGGCGGAAACCGGGGTACCCGGAAAAAACACGGGGAGACCACGCCATGTCCGACATGCCATGTCCGGGGAGACCAACCCTGGCGACAATTCTAACCACTAAGCCACCGTGCCGCAATATATACACTGTTGTGCTAATTACATCATAGAACTTTATAATAGTATAATATGTCACACTCATTAATATTTAAATGTATTTTGTTCGGTTCTTACATCATTACACACACACACACACACACAAGACAAAAACAGAAAAAGCATTAGTGTTTGAGGTCACACACTGTGCAGAAACATGTACACCATTATCATGAATCAGATTAGGTAAGGTTCCCTGCAGTGGGAGCTGACATATTCCCACTCACTCGCATTCACACACACACACTCACACACACACATGCATGCAATCAGAGCATCTTGACCCCCCCTGACATGCTTCATACCTCCGCACAGGATATGCAGCTCGTGTTATTCACTTTGAGCTATATTAAGCAGGCATTTTGTAAAAGACAGAATGACTAACTTTGCCCATCAAAGGAATATTATTTCCTGAGGAAACAGGGTTCAAAATGTTATACTCATCATCTCATAGCTTAGCTACTGAGAGCACTGATGCAGATGGTTTTCAGTCCATGTTGTCAATACCCAGAGCTATTATTTCAAGACCAAATTAAATGAACAAATCCCTTGAAATCTACTTGAACTCGTAACACTTAAATCGATTTCCAAGCTTATGTTTTAAACATGAATTTGAAATTATTATACAAATCTGTGCAATCATTTGGAGTCCCCATTAAGGCAATGGTTTAAATTGCTACATGTGCATTTCTCCATAACGAGACGGGCAAAGGCTTGATGATAAAACCATCCTTTCCAGCTGTTTGTATGGCTGCGGTAGGCCAAAATTTCCTTCTATCTACCAATAATGCAACAACATTCATGTTGATCTTGTCTCTGATCTTTCTAGAACGTACCACAGAATCCAACTGACACATTATACCAGCTTTCATTTGGCAAATATTTACAATATTTTAGGAAACTGACAAATGGCCACTTTAATAGGATGGCCAGTTACGCAATCAGCTAATCTTGTGGCAGAGGCATGATGCAAAAAAATGATGCAACAGCCAATATCGGATTAGAATCCATATCAGGGTTAAGTCCATTTTACCACTGCACTGTCGAGATGTCAATATGTACATACTGTATATATTCACAAATGAACACAATGACAACACCATGAATTGGAACGTCGCTATTCCCAAGAAGTCTAGTTTTTCTTGTTATTATTTTGCAGACCAGCAATGCTATTTTAAACTTTTAGACACGCTGTGACCTTGATCAAAATCTGTTCGGATCTTTCCTAATCCTCCAACCCTTGTTCATTTGCTGGTTGCGATGATAATTGCATATAAATCCAGATGTCCGAGATGTCTTGGACAGGCCGACAGCAAAAATAAAAATTAAAACCAGAAAATGGGCCGTGAGTTTCTAAATATGAATGTGTACGTGGCATATTCGCGTAGCCTATAGGAGGGAAGCTGTTAAAGAAAAACTCAGACAGTTGACCTTGCTGCGACTTTAATCCTGTTTGGATTCATTTCAAAATCTAATCAGCTCATCTGCTGGTGGCAATAATAATTCTACAAGTCAAGTTCAAGTCAAACCGGGACTTTGAATGTGCACAACAACAGAACAGAAAACAGTTATGAGAGTAAAACCCTCTTATTTCTCTATATAATCCCCTGCTGCACTAATGCGCTTATCTCAGTGTTTCATTAACGCCTGGATACCTTCAAGGCAGAAAGTGTTCTAAGTATGCCGGAGCAATAATTGAATAACCTGCTTCAAGTCTGAAACGCTGGCCCCCCAGGAACTCCTTAAATGGCCCGAAGGTGTGTAAATGACTTGGTGTGAGTGATAAATTTGTAAAAACAAAAAAATTTTTTTACCATTGCTAAAAGTGATATACAAATATTAGGGGCCGTTAATTGAAACCAGGACTTTTGATTGTCTAGAATAACAGTTTTATACATTTATTCGTTTAAAAACTCCCTTTATTTCTCTATATAATCCCCTGCTACACTACTGCACTTATCCCAGCTTTCCATTTTTGCTTGAATACAAATTTTCCATATCAAGGTGGAAAATTTTAAAATGCTGCAACGCATATGGAAATGGCTTGGAGCGCGGTCAGGACTGTATGAGGGATGTGGCAATAACTCCCAGTCGAGTTCCTGTAATATGCAAGTGGTGCTGGTGAATGATTTGGGGGTGCAATTAGACAAGTGCAATTAGACAGACAGATGTATCTCTCCAGCAAGCTGGACTCGCCGAATGTTTATATACTGTTCTTGAAGTCTGAAGTCTTGACTCTGAAGTCAATTTCATCACAAGACCCAGTTTGTCTGAATCCCCCGCCTATATAAACCCTACAAACGTTCTGCTTACATCATCTTAGAGAAACTGACAAATTTTCTTGCTTAGTCAGAAATATTATATACAATTTGCTAAAAATAAACAGAGATGGGGAAACAAAAATCTTTGTAAATGATTTGGAAAGCCTAGCATGGACTTAATGGCTTATACATTTCCTGTTAGAAAATAATGAGTTTTCTTGAAACAAGGCTTTTAAATGTTTTTAATGTACATGAACATAGTTATTAAGGATGCATAAAAGGCATGCATGCAGAGGATATAGTTTCAGATAGGAGAATACAATTTTCTGAATCACTTCCTTTCATCAATACATTGCTGGGGAAAAAATGATTAGATGTTGATTTAAGTTATGAAACCAATATGGAATTCAATCTGGCTATAATTATGAATGCATCAAATTTGTGTCACTTTTTAGTTTGATTGATGGCCTTGTGGGCAGTATTTGTAATACTGAAAGAGAGAGAAAGAGAGAGAGAGAGAGAAAGAGAGAGAGAGAGAGAGAGAGAGAGAGAGAGATCTTCCAACATCTGTTTGGTGCTGGATGTTGGTCACTTGGCTGAAAGCTACAGTATTGATATCGATGTCAGCCTCTTCATCAGTAAGATGTCTGGATTGTATTCTGCCTTACTTGTATGTTGTGTTGCATAAACGCCTGCCAAATGAATAAAGATAGTACATGCAGACCTGATTAATGTCCTGCTGAACAATTTCACACCTCTCTTCATCAGTAACAGCCAGTGTGAGTCTTAAACAAATAAGTCTTAACAGTGTTTCATTCTTAACCTAACTGCTTTGATAAGTGTAATTATTAATGTGTCCTTGTGCATTTGTTATATGGACAGGAGAAGTGTGTGTTTGTGTGCTTGGATCAAGCTAAAGAGAAGTACAAATTAGTGAAAGAGAGAAAAAAGAATAAGAGGAGTTAGGATGCTGTAATGATTAAGTGGACTATAGAATGAAGCAATAAATTAGGAAGCGTGTGTCTTCACTAATTTACATTTAAATAATTTACATCAGCATCTGCACTAATGTGTACCGAGGATCTGAATATCGCTATTGGTATTATTTGATCTCTCTCTTGCACTTATTTATATTGTACATTTCATTGATTGTACAAAATGTATCAAATTATACAAAATATAAAGCTGAGCATTTGGTGATGTCCATGAGTTTTGAACTTCATACAGAACTACTATACAAGTATGAATACTACTTTTAATATTTATGACTAGCCGAAGTACCTGTCGGGTTAAAGGGTTTGTAATAATAGTTCAAAGGTTGAAGCTACTGTAAAAAATAACCTGATCAGCATACGGCACATAACTGCTCATAACTTCCCATCTACTAAACATTTAGATATAATTCATGATGCAAGGCTCAGTTTTCATAGTGTATGTACCATTTTTATTGAAATAGGCCATGATGAGTCACGTTGTAATGTGTATGTATTGACCGTGGGTGCACCACGGTCGTTTCTGTGTCGCCCGCATACTCTGTGTATATGCGGTAAACTATCGTGTTAATTGGCTCTGGTGAGTGACGTATATAACCACACCCACCTCGAGGCAAGAACGCCTCGGGGAAAAAATGCTAGATGCTGTGATCTAATCTGACAAATAACTGCTCATAACATCCCTTCTACTCAACATTTTGATTTCATTTATGGTGTAGGTTTAACTTCAGGCGAATACCTAACGACTGGCAAAGTTTCATTAAATTCTGTCCAGCCAGTTTTGAGTGACGCTGTGACAAAATCGGCTGGACAGATATACAGACATACAGACAGACAGAAAACGTAAGGTATCATTGAAAGAGTGAGTTCTGACCAATAAACAAACAAAACCAAACAAGCGATTTAAAGTTGGCTCAATTTTAGCTACATCTGATCAATGTATTTTGCTGAACAAGTTTTTGTTAGTTGAGTCAATTTTAGTCCATCAGTTCAGATTGTTCCACAAAACAGTTCAGCTTGTTCTACAAAATAAAGTTTGTCAATAGCAGAATGTGCTAGTATGAATTTGAGTAAAGTACTATACTTGTTTAGAGAACTAGGATGACACCTGAAGTAGAAAAAAGTTTTTACAATTTTTGCATTCAAAATTTTAACACTTTTAAGGTTTAACATTTTCTACAATATATGGTAACTACAAATGTCTCAGACTAAAATATATTTACATATTGCATAGATCTCAACCACAGTTAATGTGGTAGGGTTGTAATTTTAAAGTTGCTTCAATTTTATGTAAAGATTCCATGATTAACATTTTGACCACTAGCATATTATGCTAATCCTCCCAGTCACACTGTAAAAAAAAAAAAAAAAAGCATCTTTAGGCTATTTAACCAAGCAGTGTGACTTTGGCAAAATTACAAAATTTCAGTTTTAGAAAGATTTCAAGATTTGGTAAAATCTGAAAAAATCTGAAACCAGTCCGGCTGTATTTATGTATGTCTGTTCAGCCAGATTGTGTCACAGTATCTCACAAAACTAGCTGAACAGACTTTAGTTAAACTTTGCCAGTCCTTAGGTATTTGCCTGAAGTTAAACCTACGCCATAAATGAAATCAAAATGTGGTGTAGAATATGGAAGTTATGAACAATCTTAAATCAATCACTGGACAGAATTTAGTTAAACATTTGCAGTACTTAATATTTTCACCGCTGAAATAACAGGACTCAAGATGTATTTCAACAAAAACGACAAACTCGTTACCCATCAACGACGGGTACTTCAGCTAATATACAGTAGCATATTCATGGCTTCATGAAGCAAACCTAAAGTATAAGTCACATTGATATCCTATAGTTTCTTGTACACCACCATTCATTAATTTACTTTGTAATTTTTAATAATGTAAATATGGGTTGTCTTTAATTGGGTATTTGAACAACACACGTTTTCCAATGTGGAAAAATAGAATAGAATAATTTGGATGTTGTCGTGTCTATTAGATAATGTAATCTCCTTACCATGTGTATGTTGCAAACCCACAGAGAATATCAAGCCATGGTTTTATAATACTATGAGTCACGTAAAGGAAAAAAATAAATAAATATTTTGCAGCTTCTAAGCTGAACTACATGTGGAGAATAAATGCTAAACTTTCAGTGTTCATTTTTTAACACAATATCCATATGAATATTTCTTATTGGGATATTTAAGTAACAAAAACGGTTAAAATTTACCTTCTTGCTGGTGCGAAGGCAACAAAAATGAAGTCAAACTGTTTGCCATAATGACAGAAGCTACTGAAAATGACTACAGTGAATTGCTCGCTATGGATTCATTTACCAACATAAAGACATTTCATCTCCTGCTGGCACCTGCGATAAGATTCATCTGGGGGTTTTTCCTGCCACAAGGTTTTTCTTGATGTTTTTTGGGGATCGTTTGACTTAATTATAGCTGTAGGTGTAAAACCTCTTCCTAATGACAGCCTGATGTGAACACAGTGTTCGGATTACATATAAACCTGCCAAGGTTTAGAACGATAGGATGACTGGCTCTACTTTTCACCTAGCCGTTGTACAATAGGGGAGAACTCCCTAATGGGAGGAAATTGGTAATGACTGGAAGAAAATGGGGGTGAAAAATCAAGCTCACACTTATAATTAACTCTCCTTCCCTATCATCCAAAACGAAAGCATTTTTACCTGACATAACCCGAAAGACACACACACACACACTTTTATTTCATTCCAAATGGATGATTATAATATACTGCAAGTTGGATCAGCATGTCAGCATGGAATCAGTGGCCAAAAGAATTAAGACAAAATAAGCCATGTATTATAGTTCTCCCTGTGCACAAAACAGATGATGTCACTAATTAGTTCGAGCCTATCTGGCTGAAGAGTTGTGCTAATTGGAATCAGCCGATTTAGTTAACGGATGGAACAAATACGTACCTATTGAAACTACAGTACATTGGTGTCCACCTCTGCATGAAAATGACTAAAACTAGGGAATTTTCAAGTGAATTGTGAACGTCTGTGACAGGCAAATTTCTGTACATGATGTTCAGCAAGCAATTGAGCAGG